>MDKF010019432.1:0-11996 GCA_026770625.1 Nicotiana glauca
ATGCTCCTCGATACACGAGCTTAAACTGCATGTCAAAGCGCTCCTCAACGCATGACCCTAAACTGCAAGTTATGATGCTCTTTGACGCAAGATCCTAAACTGCATGTCAAAGCGCTCCTCGATGCACGAGCCTAAACTGCATGTCAAAGCACTCCTGGGAGGTGACCAATCATCATACTCTTGCCAGGTGTATGGATATCCCATTATGAAAGTTTTGCTGCGACGTTTCAACTGTATCAATTTGGTAATGCCCTGGAGATGTTTTCCAAGCCTTTTGCCGGGTTCATACCCAGACCATGCCAGTATGCTTTCTATTTTATTGCTCCACCACTTTTCTTTCTCAACTACATTAACATGTTCAATATGGTGATAAGTTTCTCCACCCAGCCTTCTTCTATTTTCGATAACCGGGATAGTTTGACTGGTATAAATAGGAGTACTTCAATCTCCGTGAATAATTACTTCCTAATGGTTCCATTCTAACTTCACATGTAGCGTGGAAGCCACGGCCCCAGCGGTATGTATCCAAGGTTAGCCTAACAGAAGATTGAATGTAGCTGATATATCTAGCACTTGGAATTCAACATCGAACAAAGTTGGCCCCATCTGCAGACAAAGGTTAATCTCCCCAATTGTGGCCCTTTGAGACCCATCAAACGCTTTCACGTTCATACTTCCTGCCCGTATCTCATGGAAATCTTTTCCCAATCTTTTCAGAGTAGTCAATGGACAATGTTGAGACTTGAACCCCTATCTATTAGGACCTTGGAGATGAATTTGTCTTCAAACTGTACTATGATATGCAGTGCCCGTTTGAGACTTAACCCTTCAGGCGGTAATTCATCTTTGTGGAAGGTGATGTTATGACTCTCCAGCACTTGCCCTACCATGTTGGCCATTTCTCCGCTGGTGATATTGTTGGGCATATAAGCTTCATTTAACACCTTCATCAGAGCATTCTTATGCACCTCTGAATTTTGCAATAGTGAAAGGATGAATATCTGGGCGGGGGTCTTGTTTAAATGATCGACGATAGAGTATTCCCTCGCCGATACTTTCCTCCAAAGATCGTCCGGTCCAGTTTCAATGAAAGGTACTTTAGTAGCAGCTTCCCTTCTTGATCTTCCCAAATTTTAGGTGTATATATCCTTCCGGATCTGGTATTCCCTGCGCGACCTCAGATTCTTCCATCTTTGCTTTTCCATTTCGCTTAGCTTCAGCAACGTAATCCCAAGGTATTGCATTGGACTTGAAAGGAGGTGTGGTTGCTACAGTCACTGTGAAAGGTGTGGAAAGGTGTGATCACTTCTACTTCAAATGGAACAGGTGTGGCTGTAGGTGGTATTACTTCTACCTTAAATGTAACCGGTGCGGTTACCTCAACCTTAACTAGTGGCTGTACCTGGAACACAATAGGATTGAGAGTGACTGCAGGCTTTTTAGGATCATCGCCCTCTTTTATAAGTCTAATTGATCCCTCGATATCCCACTCCTCGTCAGTTTTTATCACATTGAGCCCTTCGCCCCTATGATCTGGAATAGGATTGTTGCGGACGCTGGGTGCAGCCTCCTTTGCATGTATGACCTTGTTATCAGTCAATTTCTAGATCTTATCTTTCAATGTTTGGAACTCATCAATAGTGTGCCCCTTCATACCGAAATGATATGCACAAGTTTTATTTGGGATGACCCATTGAGATGAATTCTCCAATGCCACAACAGGAATAAGGGTGACATAACTAGCAACTCTCAACCTTTCTTACAGCTAGTCGATGGGTTCAGCAATGGCGGTGTGTTATCTGGGTGGTTTGCGATCAAAGTTAGGTCGGGGTTTCTGGTAAATTAGACGAGTTGAAGGTGAATGACAGTAAGTTGGCTGGGTGTTATAAGTGTTATAGGTGGTGGCGGGTTGGGAATATATGGGATGTGAGGGTTCGTATGTAGGTGGAGGTGTTTGGTATATGAGTGGAGATTTTGGACCATGGGCCACCATTAATGCCCCTACTTCTTTCTTCTTTGATATACCCCTGATTGTAATGCTTTGTTCGTGGCCTGCAGTGCCTCAAAATTTGTCACCATCCCATTTTTGATACCCTCTTCAATCCTTTCTCCGAGTTTGATGATATCGGAGAACTTGTAATTCTCAATGACTATTATCCTTTCATAATACTGTGGGTCATGTGCTCTGACAAAGAACTTGTTCATTTGTTCCTCGCCTAATGTCGGTCTGACCGTGGCTGCTTCCGACCTCCACCGAATAGCATACTCGCGAAAAGTCTCTGTTGGCTTTTTCTTTAGGTTCTGGATATAGAAGACATCTGGCACATTATCCGTATTGAACATAAACCGGTCCATAAAGTCTGATGCCATGCTTACCTAATTGGCCCATTTCTTAGGATTCTGACTTATGTACCAAGACATGGCATCTCCGGTAAGTCTTCTCATGAAGAGCTTCATTCGGATCCTTTCATCTTTTCCATCCCCAACGAGCTTGTCAGAATAATTCCTCAAATAAACCTTGGGATCACCCATTCCGTCAAATATCTCGAACTTGGGAGGTTTGTAAACCTCCGGTAATTCTACATCTGGTTGTATGCATAAATTATCGTAGTTCAGACCTTCTATCCTTTTACCTTCTTCAACACCCTGAACTCGACTTGTCAGCTTCTTTAACTCCTTGGCCATGTTCTTGATGAGCAGGTCCTTCTTAGTAGATTATGGTGTATAGGAGATTGGTTGAGTGGAATGAGGTACAGTTTCCACATATATAAGGTTGTTTTGGTGGGTGCCAGGGTTTTGGGTGTAGTGGTAATCGTTGGTCGAGTTTTGAGGATCGGGAATAGGTTGTGGTGTGTTCTGAGGAGTGTGATAGGTAGTTGTTTGTGGTTATTGGGTTGGTTGATGATGGTGTTGTGGAGGAGTTAGTATCGGTAGAGGATTGGGGTGTTGAGGTGGAGTTGCTTATTGATGGGGTGTGGTAGGATTTTGTGGACGTTGGTTTGGCATATTTTGAAGAGGTGCTCGGTTTTGAGCATTTTGGTTGTTAACATCTGGGACATTCCAAGTGAGGCAGAAGTTTACCAAGTTGCGGACCTGCTCAAATTCTCCTTGTAACTCCAGTATCTTCTGCTCCAAACGTATGACCAAATCATTTTGGGCCGGAGTGCTCCGACCATTTGTAGTTTCGATGTTCTCAGCATTTTCTTTTCGAATACCACTCAAGTCATCCATCTTAGTTTTTCCTATGCTTTTCGTATTACTTAGAGGAGGAGAAGGTGGAGGGCCTCTAGATCTGGTGTGATATACTGAAGATGCCAGTATGTGCGAACCAACCTTAGGGGATGGGAATAATAAGAAGTAAAGAAAAATAAATGGTAAACAAGTCAGTAAGGATTCTGAAATATTTGCAGTATTTAAACACATATTGCGGGAATATAAATCCGCGTCCTAATTTGGGAGCCTCGTTGTGCCTAAGATAGTCCTAGCGACAAATAGATTTAGAGAATTTTAGTGCCAATAACTGCCTCATTTCATTAATGTAAAAATAGATTAATCTAAAACGACACTAAATAAGATAAGTCACTAATGGCACTTGGCCTTATTACATTTTGAAAAAGCAAATAAACCTAATCTAACTGGCCCCAGAAGGACCTTTTCCAGGATGGATGCTCTTGTTGATTAGATCCCCCAGTTCGCGCAGGTTCAGTAATAAGTATGCCCTTTCTAAATGTCATCCTTCGCTTCCTTCAACATTCTAGCAATCAGTGACTCTCTTCCTTATCTTTCCCTCTAATTCCATCATACTGTACTCCAGATACTCCAACCTTTCGCTTGATTTAAAGCGCTCTCTCTCCATTCATTGATTAGTCCCATATCACTCTTGTGGCTCTCCCTGTGCTTGGCCTCGGACTCATGAACTCTTTTCCACAGTTTGTTGTACTTCACTTGTGCCTCGGCAACCTCATCAATGACTCTATTTCCCGGACCAACCCTTGGCTCGAATATTCTTGCTCTATTATCCTCTAACCATGATGGGTAAAAGTGCACATGACCAACATGGTATCAAACTGGCTCGATGGTGTCCTTTTCCACGATAATTTTCAAATGCCACATGTGTTGAGCTTCACATTTGTATGGGACGTCGTCATCCTGAAAATTTGCCCGGTAGTGACTCATTTTAGAAACCCATAATATGACCTGCTTCATGTCTGCCTGTCTCAAAACCCTGAGGGTAGCACAAGGGTATATGCCCCTTAACCCAATCAATACCAAGTGTGGAACATCCGTAGATCTGATGATGAACTCATCGGTAGGGAACCATTCGAACATCCATTGAACTTGGTCCTCGGTCAGATTGTTGAAAAACTGCACCTATCCTACATCATCTTATGGTTGAGCAAACATGTCTGGGATATAGGTCATTTTCTTGGGATGATAAAAGACTATGTGATTATTCCACGACCTTCACGAAAACTCTTGACGGTATTGACCTTTTGGGAGATGTCCTAACAGCCAAACTTGCAGCAGCAGATTGCAACCTTCAAAGTAGTTGTACCCCTTCTAACGGCGCTCCAAGCCCCGATATATGTTTGCACGATGAACCTCGCGTCAAACCGCACCTCGCGTGCTCAAACGCAAGCAGAAAGTAACGCTTCGCCTGCTTCTGCTTCGTTGCCTAACTTTTTCTTCAATTCTCATTTTTTATTTGCTTTGCTTTGAATTGCTCGTTGCTTTTGAAGCTGCCAGGTAATCTCCAAACCTTCACTTTCTAATTCTTTTGTCTACAATTGCATGCAATTATTAAATACATATAATATACTTTTAAAATATTTGCTTTGCTCACAATTTTCTTCCCAAAATACCTACACATAAAATAAACTTGATTAAGCACAAATATAGTATAATTTAGTATTAAACCACCTAAATATAAAGTAAGCAATGTACTATAAATATAAATTTATAGCCAAACATCAAAAATATAATTCGAACCCTAAATAAAATTAGTCAATCTATTTTGATTGACATAGATAAATAATAACGGGAAAAAATTAAAGTAATTAGTGCAATAAGTAGAGAAACCTAGGGTTTAAAGTATATACACAAAAATTAATCAAACTAGTAAAGATAATCGGATTCAAACACTTAGGAGTTTTAAAACCTTTTTGGAGAGAGCTTAAAACAAAACCCTAATTTCAGAAAATATTGGAATCGACTAGTAATAAGGAAAAATATGTTTTTCAAAGAGAAATACCAAATAACACTTAAAAACATTTCCGATCTACAAGGATCTGAACAGATTCAAGTAGCAAGAGACTAGGGTTTTAAAAAGATGACAGAGGTGAAAGAAAATATGGTTTGGAACAATAGATTCGAGTCATAAACACGAAGATAATAGTACTTACAAATGTAACGATGAACACCAAGCAGGTTCATCGAGAAAGTGAAGAGTCTAGGTCAACTCTGAGTTGGATCTCCTTGAGATCCCTTCAAAATACAATGAAATCGAGCAACCAGTAGATGTAGAAGGCTAGATAGGGCAATAAATCACCAGATGACCCTATATCTGGTCAAGAATCGAAGGGGTTTGGGGGAATTTTTGAGTGACAGCACTCTAGGATTTGAGGGTGTCTGAGAGACAAGAGAGGAGGAGAGGATTCATAGACGGCACAAATACGAGAGTGAGTAGGGTTTGGGGGGTCTTTGGATTAAAAAAGGAAATTGGTAATGTAGATTGTTGATCTCAGAGATCAACGGCCACGATTAGAGGAGGTTCTAAGTCGGGTTGGGGTTATTTAATTTGGGTTGGGGCGGATTGGGCTAAGGTTTAATTGGATTGGGGTAGGCTAACGTCCGAAATTGATTAAGAAAAAGAGGCTATTATTTAAATACCTGATTAATTTAATAAAATAATTTATAAATGATAAAAATATCATTTATGCATGAAAATGGCTTAAAATAATTACTTAGTTTTATAAAAATATAAAAGGTTATTTTCTTGTGAAATAAGGTAATTATGCACACATGGGATATTATTGCAAAATTATTGCAATTATAACCCCAGCATGTACATATAGCTATTCATGAAATAATCAAAGCATAGTATAAATATAAATGATACAATTAAGCAATAAAATTATCATAAAACCTGTTTGTGATGCAATTAGTAATTACTTATATAATAAAATACAAAAATAAATTAATTAAAATCAGTTTAAAAATACAAAAAATTATGGAAAAATACTGGTTGATGCTCATGCACTATTTTGAAAGTATATATGCATTTTGAGAATACATGAGGGAAAAATTGGGTATCAACATCATCCACTTCTTCTCATGATACAGATCGGAGAACTCGCCATGTATATCTTCTCCAAACCTGCAAAAAAAAAAAGGAAGAAAAAGTATGATGCCCGAACAATCCTCTTGGTTTCAGCGCTTGATTCAAAGATTTGTTACGCCTGGATCAAAAAGGCTGGAGCTTCAAGTTTTATAGATGTTGTATATATCTCTCTGAGTCTTCTTCCCAATGGTGCAAACAGTTCGTAGTTCGGATGCTCCTATCTTGAGATATGCATTTGTTTTAGCAAAAGCATGTAAAGCTGAAGAAATCAAGCCAGCATGTCGGAACTCGTGTTCCAGATTCAGCAAATTATCCGTGAAAATCTAGGGACAACCTAACTATAATTGCTATATATATTTTAACTCCTGGAGTCTAATTTTATATGCCGCAAAAGTCTTGTGATTTGGACGATCCTATCTCGAGATATGACTTTTTCATTGAGAGTGCACAGAGCTGTGAGATTAACGGGCCAGACGCGTACGTCAACTTCAAAAATTAATTCCAGACAATCCAGAAGGAACTTGGCTGTTTATTTTAGATATTCTGGATTTCTTTGAATCTAGAATCATTAGAATCAAGCGGCTCGAGATTTGGACGTTCCAACAATGAGATATGATTCTTTTTGTGAAGGCGCATGATTTGCAAAATCAAACTTGGCCGAATTTGTAGCGAAAATTTAAAGTCTTACCTGAGATGATACAAAAGGTGTTGTGTTGCTATTATTAGACATGTTGTATCCCTTTGCGTATACTTTCAAAAAAATCAAGCGGCTTGTATTTTCGACTCTCCTACACTATAGTACAATTTTTTTGCGAGAGTGCGCGATGTTGTCAGCTTTACAGGCCAGACGAGTAGATCATGATTTTTAAAATTTAACTCCAGCTGATCAGAAGGAGTTTGGATTTGATATTTTTTGATACGTTGCCCCAATCTAAGTCTGCTTTCTATAGAATTAGGCCACCCATGAATTCGACTCTCCTATGGCGAGGTGTGAATATTTCACCGCAAGTGCGCAAAGGTGGCAGACAGCTTCTCTTCAAAAATTTTGCACCGTGAAAACATACACCAAATGATGGTTGTTTAATTAGGTGTGAGTTTAATTGATCGAGCTGTTTCCATCCTAAGATGCAATGCAAGTTATGGAAAATTTAATGATGAATCTTGCACAATACATGACAATTTTGGAAAAGGGATCTAACAAAGTGTGAGTGAACAAAACAAGGAGTTAGAATCCGAGAAGCAAAAACGCTCCTTTCCCTACAAGGTCTAGAAATATTTATCCTTGTTTGCTCTTGGTGAAAAAGAAAATATACCTAATGTAGACAAACATGGAAAGTTGTCTAACAATTTGCAAGATTTTTTTATCACTATAGTTTGCCATTGCTACTATTTAGAAACCAAATTACATTGCGCGCACCTATTCGACAACCGTAGTATTGGAAGGTTAATTTTTGCTTGGAGCTTGTATTTAGCATTTCAAATAAATGTGCAACTAGATAAAAATTCAGATTTGATTGGTAGAAGTCACCACAAGCACTGAAATAAAAATATCAATGTTCGTTGGTACTTCAGGTATCATCATTCGTTTCAGCAAGCCTAAACCCCAACAAGCCTTGAAGTAGGGGGTATTTGTAGACAATTCAATTTCTATTATTAAATGTATGCGAATTGAATTTTAACATAATTGGACATATATTAGACCAAGCAAATATTATGGGCTAGTATAATTGAGTTAATTATTTAAATCTAATTAAATTAATTTAAATAAAAGTTCAATAAAGTTGGGCTAGCCCATTCTTCCATCAAATGGATCGGCCCATAAGTCTCAAGCCCAATAACGCACTAGGATTTTCTTGGAGGTTACTCTACCCCACACCTATATAAAAGGGGGTCATAGGGTAATTAAAAAGGAGACAAGCAAGTAAGCAGAAGGAAAGGCTAAAAAAACTTTGAAGAATAGCATCAAGATCTCCATCCATATTTTTAATCGTCGTATGTGGTCAAATTCCAAAGGCGAACTCAAATCATAGGCGGGCGGCTTCAAATCTTCCGTTCATGATAACCTAGCACCAAATCCTGGTTCGTGACGACCTTCAAATTGTTCGGACGTGCTACAAATCTGAAATCTGCCAAGTTCAAGATCAAGCTCTCAAGCTCTTGAACCATCATCTGTGAGGAGAAGAATCAGAGGACTACATCTCTTTAGATTTAGAGATATTTTAGAGATTGTAACCCCATCACTTGAAATCAAATATAATATTTGACGTTATATTTCTTGTGTTGCTTATTATTTTTCAGGAGCGAATTTTAGTTGTTACAGTATCTACACCATCGGTCTAAGTTATGATTCCTCGTTTAATTCAAATTGATGTAACCTATTTTAACTCAAGCAAAATTGATAGATTTTGGACCATGAACTATTCATTGACTCGGTTCACTTTATTATATTTCCCTTTTTTTTTTCTATTAAGGCAAAACATGAAATAGAGTGAAATTCTCCAATCCTTTAAGTAATATGATATTCTATTAATAATCTCAAAAGCTAAAAAGATTGAACATTTTTATAGAAGAAAAGTATGTCAAAACTTTGAATTTTTTTAGATACTAATGGGACTTAAATTACTAAATTAAGAATAAATGTATATCATCTAATGCAAAGGAAAATTTAGTTGTTATCCACACACGTATAAGTAGTTTAAAACTTTTCATTTGTTGTTAAATGGAAAAAGTCCAAGATATTGTTGTGATGATCCTAAATGTCATCTCTTGTTTTAGAAGTTAAATTTGCATCCCGAGGCCTTGAAAATCTCTTTTTATCTTACCTCGATTTGTGTGCGCGATCCGGATGCATTTCCGGTAAGCTGTTATGTGAAATTTAAGAAACAAATAATGAATATGGCCTTTAACATTGATTAAAATTGACTTTGGTCATCATTCTTGTTAAACTGACTTGGACCCATGATCTGACGGTCCCGTAGGGTCCGTAATAAAATATGGGGCTTGAGCATATGTCGAAAATTAAATTTCGAGGTCCCTAGCCCGAGAAAAGAATTTTTAAATAATTATTTGCTGGGAAATATAAAGACTTTTTGAAATGAAATGATGCATGTTCTTGAGGGTATCAAGCATGTATCTTGGTTCTGGAGCCCAGTACAGGTTTAAAATAATAATTAAGTCGAATTTATGAAATTTGGTAAGAATCAAAGTTGATTTGGTATAAATCGGACCTTTCGTTGAGAAAATAGAAATTTCAATGTTCTTAAAGAATTTCATAAATTTGAGGTTAAATTCATAGTTGTTGATGTTATTTTGATAATTTGATCGTACAAACAAGTCCGTATAATATTTTTAGACTTGCGTGCATGTTTGGTTTGGAACCCTGAGGGCTCAGGTGAGTTTTGGATAGGCCACGGGATGATTTGGACTTAGGAAAATGCAGCTGTGCATCTGGTATTTTGCACATGCCTCTGATCTTGCAATTGCGAGATCAGGCTTCGCAATTATGAAGTGGTCAGGCTTGGGAAATGCGATCAAAGTGTCGCAATTGCGAACCAAGTCTGGGCAGGCCCTCATCGCAAATGCGACCTCAGGGATGAAAAATGCGAAGGCCCTCAAATCACAGTTGCGACGTTTCCTTCGCAAATGCGAAGATAGAAGGATTTCAAAGGGTTCGCAATTGCGAACTCTTGATCACAATTGCGATAACTGCACTTGTTAAGTAAAATTTTAGTCGGGATTCTTCATCATTTTACAACTTTCTCAAACCCTAAACATCCTTAGGCAAGTTTTCAAAGGCTCAAACTTCTCCAAATTATAAGTAAGTGATTTCTAACTCACTTTCTTCAATATAATCCATCTTTTACATAATTTGACTTCAAAATCTAGGGTTTTTCATGGGCAATTGGGTGTTTTGGGGTAGAAATTAGAATTTTTAAATTTTTGGGATTTGGACCTCAATTTTAGGTCGGATTTCAAAACTAATTGCATATTTGAGTTTCTGAGTGAATAGTAATCGGATTTTGGTTCGAACTTTGGGTTTTGACCAAGCGGGCCTGGGGTCGATTTTTGACTTTTTAGAGAAAATAATGGGAATATATTTTCATGCATTAGAATTGGTTTATTTAGCATTTATTGATGTTATTAAGTAAATTATGACTAGATACACGCGAATTGAAAATGGAACCGAGAGGTAAAGAGGTAATTGAGGCTTAATCTTGTCCGTGGAATCGAGGTAAGTGTTTGGCCTAAACTTAGCTTGTGGGAATAGGAGTTGTAGTCTTATTTGCTATGTTTTAGTATCGAGTATGACGTATAGATGTTGTGACGAGTATCTATACGTTGGTGTCAAGCATGCCCGTGAGTCTTATGTCATGATTGTTGTGACTCTATTATGTATCAATCATGCTCAAGTTGATGATTATCAATATTGAACAAAGCTTATGAAAGTTTCTTGGTAATTGACTAATATTTAGTATTGGCTCAAGTTGAGTTTCATTTTGTAAAGTAATTTATGAAAACGAGATTGGTTATAGCTGAATCTCTTGCCGAGATGTTATTGTTGATATTGTTGATTTCCCTTGTCGGGAGGTATTGTTTTTATTGTCTGGGTAAGGAAGAGTATAAAACACGAAGGATGATGTCGTGCATGATATTGTGAGTGAGTGTAATACACGAAGGGTGATGCCTTGTAGATATTATGAGTGTTAATGCACGAAGGGTGATGTCGTTCCATGATTTGAGAGTTAATGCATGAAGAGTGATGCCGTGCCAATATTGTGAGGAATAATGCACGAAGGGTGATGTCGTGCCATAATTATGAGAGGTAATGCATGAATGGTGATGCCATGTCGTTTTTGTTTTTTCATATGGTGAGGACAAGAGTAAAAGCACGAAGGGTGATGTCGTGCACGTGTTACCGTTTCATTATTCTTGTTGATATAGATATGATGTTCATTATGCTTCTTTATTGGTTTATTGTTAAATTATGATATTCCCCGCATGCCCCCTTCCCACCTTATTCTGTTGATTCATGTTACTATGAATCTGTTTGTATATGATTTAACTGCACAGATTTATATGGTTGTCGTGTCCTAGCCCCGTCACTACTTCGCCGAGGTTAGGCTCGACACTTACCAGTACATGGGATCGGTTATACTGATGCTACACTCTACACTCTTTCGTCCAGATTTTAGTACCGGGCCCGGTGAGTAGTTGACGTAGCCGCCTTCAGTCCAGGGAGACCAAGGTAGAGCTGCTGGCGTCCGCAGAGCTTAAAGTCCCCTTTCCCTATTTTAGCTTTCTGCTATCTCTTTTCATTCCGAGAACAATTGTACTTTTCTTTCTAGACTAGTGCTTATAGAAAATTCGTAGATGTTCGTGAAATTGTGACACCATATTCGGGATAGACATGTATTGGATTATTTGAATTTGTTATAACTCTTCCGTATTTTTCATCTGTTTAGCTTTAGTTATTGTTTATATCTGTTTGGATTGATTGCTAATAGGTTAAAACCTTAATAGTTAGCTTGCCTAGTTTTCGCGAGTAGCCATCATCACGACTCCCGAGAGTAAAAAATCTGGGTCGTGACAATTATCTCTGATTCAATTGCCTCACGTTATTTAATTCCTTGTCTTGTTATTTCATCCTTATTATAAT
>MU730371.1:8576-24743 GCA_026770625.1 Nicotiana glauca
GTTCATCGTAATGGGCCACTGGACTCTCTTAGGCCCAGATTCGAATGGAGCACACATTTGTTTACGTTGGCAGCAATTTAATATGCTCCAAAATTGGAGTTGTCTCTGAGTCTAGTATTGATTCAATGATGATTTTCTATATTGAATCCAAGCTCAATTCAGATTATTAGCAATGATAGTTAAATGGGCTTTAGAGACACTAGTTATTAGAACACATAGTCATCTTTAGGGTTGACCTTTAAATAAAATATGAGATGAGCCTCGCCAAACATAATGCCAAATTGCGGGGCCCTCAATAGATGTTTGAATAAAATACTTTGAATTCGGGTGAACCGCTTAGCGAATTTCACGGTTTTCCCAAAATAGTAAACGCGTAGTTGCTTTAAGCGAAAATTTTAATAATATTACCTTCTTAATACGGGTGCACATTTATGTGACCCAAATCTAAATCTCAACGAAGTCGAAATGTGCCAAAAGCCACGGGTGTACTGGTACGACGTGGTTCGAGATATATTTTTACGACGTTGCAATTCTTATTAATAAATATATAATAAACACGGATTATTAATAAAAGGCACATAGGGTGGAACATGTTTTGAAATCAGATAAAAATACAATAGTTGAGCGACCGTGCTAGAACCACGAAATCCTGGAATGCCTAACACCTTCTCCCGGATTAACAGAATTCCTTACTCGGATTTCTAATTCGCGGACTGTTAACAGAGTCATATTTTTCCTCGGTTCGGGATTCAACCGGTGACTTGGGACACCATTAATCTCCCAAGTGGTGACTCTAAATATTAATGATAAATCCCGTTCCGATTGTCCTTTAAGTGAAAAAACTCCTTTACGCCCCTTGCGGGTGTAGTGAAAAGGGAGGTGTGACAAATATCACTTTGAATGGAATGAAGAATGTCAACAAGCACTTAGAAACTTGAAGACATATTTGGCAAACCCACCACTGTTAGCAAAACCAATGTAATGATAACTGTTAGCAAAACCATATCATCCAGTAGGGAATAGACAAGCAGAATCGACAAACAAAGTTATCATTAATAATTTAAAGAAACAATTGGAGGAATCAAAGGGTAACTGGCCTGAAGTGTTACCTGGAGTCCTGTGGGCATATCGTACAACCACGAAAACAAGCACAGGTGAGACATCCTTTTCTTTGGTTTACGGGGCTGAGGCACTTATCCCAGTTAAGATAGGGGAGCCAAGCACGAGGGTGTCACAAGCAACGCAAGAATCTAATGATGAAGATATGCGGGTCAATTTAGATATGTTGGAAGGCAGGAGAGAGGCTGCGTTAATAAGAATGGCCGCACAAAAGCAAGTGATCGAACGATATTACAACAGGAAAGCACGTTTGCTATACTTCAAAATTGGGGACTTCGTGCTTAAAAAGGTCTTTCAATCTACAAAGGCAGCCAATGCAGGTAAACTCAGTCCAACTTGGGAAGGACCCTATAGAATTCATGATATTGCAGGAAAAAGGGCATATGAGTTGGAGACAATGGACGGGAAGATACTTCCTTCACATTGGAATGATGTTCATTTAAAGAGATATTACTTCTAAGGGAAAACCCATGGTCAGGTATCATTATGTTATATTTTATTTTTTGAATTCTTAAAAATCTGACTAACGATTTTAGATGATAGGCAAAACGCTTCCTCGTACTAAATAATTAGTCACGACCTGTAAGGCAAAAATGGAATACACTAAAATTCCTGACCAAGGGTTACAATAATTCTGATAGAAACATACACGGGTAAAGCAGTCTTCATCTATAATCATACTCCCAAGTCCCGTACATATTTCCTTTTCAGGAAAGGGATCAGGTGAAGGAAACTATCAAGTGCTCGAGGCTTCATACTTCAACACTCAAACACTTGGGGGACTACATAGAATATACAGTCACGTATACATAAAAGGCAAGGAGATTTGAGTAAAATCAAGCCTAAGAGAAGTCAAGTACGGAGTGGAAGTTAACGAGTCATTGCATTCATCATAGTATTCTTTCCCATGAGAACAATGGAATCACCTCTCAAACCCTTCCTAGTATTTTGGAGCAAAGGAAATCTGTTGTACTTCATAAACAGTTAGGGTGTAGACTATATACTAAAACGGGTTATAAGGAAAAATCCCATATCTATTGTTCTACTTTTTGTAAATCTGTTACAAGAAAAACAGTTAGGAGAAAGTTATAGATGTAATTCAAATACATGTAAAGAATGATTCACGACTTGTCAAAGTTCAGAAATAAAAACTTGTTCAAGTTATTTCAGTTAAACATGTGTGTTCCTATTTCTTGTATCGTATAAAAAATACCATTATGAAGTTGAGACGTCTTCTTCATCAAGTGTCAAAATATAAAAGGGCCCTCTTTTATAAACTCATGTTGTTTAATCATGGGGATAAATGAAGCATTTTCAGAAAATAAAAATGCAACCTATTCTTTAAGTCCTTTAAAATAAAAGGTATGAATAGAACAGATGGAGGTTTAAAGATAAACTTCTTAATATTCTTAAAAAAAAACTAAAGACCAAGTATAAAACTTAGTCGTCGAATTACAAAAAATGCCCCTTAAACAAAGCTTGGGGACTTAAAATCTTAAACTTCTGGCCAAGAGTTTAAATTACAAAAAAGTTATCAAAAAAACCAAACACTTTGAATGTGGATTTCAGAACGGCACTTGCAAAAAGGGAAATTTAAAATTGTAAAAACTATTTAAGAGGAAGGAACTGAGGTAAGATCATCAACGGGCTCAACTGCAATTGCATCATCGACAGCTAAGGATTGATCTTCAGTGGCAGTACCCACGGGCAGAACTTCAGCTTGGCTAACAGCAATGCTTGTGGCAATCTAAACAGACATGGGGACTTCAAATGTAGTAGATATGGGGACTTCAGAAGCTTCAGTAACGGGAGTGTCAACCAAAGGAGTTTCAGCCATGAGAGGACCAGTCTTGGGAGACGAGAAGTCTTGTGGTTGCTGTGTTCGTTCAATGGTTTCATTCACCTTAGCCAGTTAAGATTCAAGGTCGAAATTTTCTTGGCTCATCTCTACCAAGGTATCACGCCGAGACTTTAGGAAAGTCCAACTCACTTCGATATTGGATGACTCCTCGAGAAGTTTATATTCTTTCTCCCAGACAGTAATCTCACTCTTGAGTTCTTCATTTTTGATTGAAACTGAATCATAAGATGATTGTAGTGAGGAGTGAGAATTTTCCAAGGCTTGGATTTTGTCTCCAGAGGCTCGCAATTCTTCTTGTGCACGAGAAAGCTCTTGCACTACCTCTCCTGCATGCACCTCTTTTTGAGTCAACAAAGCTTTTAAGGCTCTATTTTCCTCAGTAACCTCGGATAACCGCTCCACAAAAGAAGATTCAAGAAGTTCTTTTTCCTTCTTAGACTGGTTTGAAGCAGCCTTAAGCATTGCCAATTTAGAGGTTAGAAGTTGAACCTATTTTTCCAAGGAACTTTTTCCTTTCTCTAAAACTTCCATGTCAATCTATAAACTTTCGAATTGGCCCTTCCAATTGTTGGCCTCCAATTGAGAGTCACGAGCACTTCCGCGTCATGAGATGTTTTCTCTAGGTCACGAGCCAGTTTCTCTAAAAGAGGAACTCGATTCATAAGATCAGTACCAATGAGGTTGACCTATTCATATATAAAAAAAAAAAGATAAGGTTAAAGCTCCCAAAACAAGAATCTTGATAAAATAAACTAAAGAATACCTTCAAACTGGCATGTACAATGTCATTCAAGAGAGTCATATTACTATGACTCTCAAGTTTAGCTTTTTCGATAGGGCCGATCAGAGGTGCAAGCCATGTGTCAGCTTGTCCAGACTTCCTCAAAAGGCTACTATTAGCAGGAACTTTAATGGTCACGCTCCTCACAACGAAATTTCTACTTTTGGAACCCACTTCTACATGATGAACTATGGGAGGAGTGATTATTGAAGGAGGGGCAGTAGAGGAAGGCATGGAAGTAATAGATAAGGGAGGTAAAGAAATAATTACAGGAGCGGTAGAGGTAGAAGAAGACATGGGAAGCTCATCTAGAACTGGTCCTAAAGGGCCACTACTAAAACCACTGATAAAAAGCTATTTTATTGAATCAAGAGTGTCAGATGGAGGAGAGGTGTCATCATCAGGAATGATCACCAGAGATACAACAGGTTTGGAAAGAGGCAGGTTAGGGGAAATATCAATCTCATCTTCAGAGATAATACGTCTCCTGGCTCTTGGTCTCGTTATCAAGGAACCCTCGCCTTCTCCTTCGGAATCATCTTCTAAGATTGATTTTCTTTTCTCAGATCTCGGAGCTATATCTTGATCCGTAGATCCCAAGAATATATCTTGCTTACGAGATGCCTGAACAACCTCGGGAATAACTTTTCGAGTGGCAAAACCTAAGAAAAAGAAGGTTAAAATCCATGACAACAAGGGCAATTAAACATAGGTAAGGTAAAAGATAAGAATTCTCACCATGAGTTTTTGGTTTCCAACCATAACGACTGGAGAGGCTTTTCCACGTTCTACCTTCCATTGGAGCAACTTTCAATAACTTTTCTACCCAACCATGGATATTGGGTATAAATTCCACCATACCCATGATTGCTAAAAAGAAAAGAAGCAAGATAATGAAAGATAGGCAAAACTGAAAATAAAAAGGCACGAGCGTATTTAATACTTATGTGCAAAATTCCACTTTTCTGGGAAACGGATGTTCTTTTCACCAACCAAAACCCACAGTGGGAGCAGCAACGTACCGAGCATACCATCCGCGGTCTTTATCATCTTCATGACTCACCAAGACTCTTTTACTCCTAGCTGCTAAATTGAACACACCATTTCGGAAAAACCTAGAGGAGTAAAGGTGAATCATGTGGGGGAAAGTAAATTCCACATCTGCTTTTTTAGGGAGGTGTCTCAAGCAGGCAACAACTCGCCATACTATTGGTCCAATTTGACCCATGCATACGTCGAAAAAACGACAAAAGTCTAGAATGACCGGGTCAATGGCCGGTTTAAACCCTAGAGTGAAAGGGTAGGTATAAACAAAGGAATAGCCTATTATGTAAGAAGAAATTCTTTGATTTGGATTAGGGATAATAATAGGAAAATCTTCAGGACACTGACATTCCTTTCGAACTACGGGTGCTAAAACACTTGTAATTTGAGTGGGATAGAGATCAGCACGATCTAATGCAGCAACTTGAGCTTTTAAAGACTCTCCATCGTGATAAAAGGAAAATTTAGTGGGGGTTATTTCATCCACCAAGGGTTCACGCTGTGGTTCAGAATCCTTATCTCGAGAAGAGCACCTCTGAGAGTGCGAACCTCTGGTCCCAGAAGAAGGGCCAGAACTAGAAGGAGGAGTTGAAGTGCTACCACGAACAGAATCTAAGTTACGCAATCTACCTCCTCTTCTATGCCTTATTGGAGCATTAGGGAAATTAGACAGAATGAGAGTTTTTCTAGGGTTAGAACTTCAAGAAGCCATGGATACAAATGCTGAAGCAAAGAAATAATTTGAAGTGAGAAAGTGTTCAATACGCTTTATGAAGAACAAGACAAAAAGAGGGGCTATATTTATACTATTGGGAAAAAGTACGATGATGAAGGAACCGCAATGATGATAACTGATACTTCGTAAAAAGTAAAGTCGAAAAGAAAGCCTAAAAAGTGCTCCAAAATGGTGTAACCAATGAGGAAATGACACGTTCTAGTGCATTAAAAGGAAGTGACATTTGAAGCGTCAACTTTATCAGAGCATTAATGGTGACAAAAATTCTCCTTTAATGAATTCCACTTCCCAAATATTCAAACTGATGAATAAATGGAAAGTGAGGGAACTATCTGTATTGGAAAAAATTGTACGCATAAATGAATGGTGACGTGTCATGACACGTGGGACAAACAGTAGGTTCTAATTAGTTTAAGAATTATAGATTGGCACGGACAAAGAGGAAGGTACGAGATAGAAAGAGATGAAAAATAAATATTATTAAGTATTGCCATAATTAAAATAAATATTATTGCACGTTATGCACTAAGACTGCTATGATAGTTAATTTTAAATAAATCTTTCATTTAAAAAGTATTTATTTATTAACTTTTATTATGTCGTTACTATATAATAGTCCATAATTTTTTTAGAATTATTTTTCTTTTCACGTTTACGAGATACAAATACTTATTAATTTAATAGCTCAGTATTAGCTAGTAGTTATGTACAAATAATTAATTATCATGATATTGTATGGTGAATTATGTGTCACTTTATTAACTTGTTGAAACTTAAAAATGAATAATGCTTGATAATCATATTTAAATTGTGAATTATATTTTTATATAAATTCTCTTTCAAATAGAAAGCATATTAAATAAAGGAGTATTTTAAGAAAAATATCGAAATTCTTTCAAAATTCATTACTCATTACGAGATACATATAAGATTTCGTATCGAATACATTACTTTTGATGCTTGAGTTGTAACGACATTGCAACTAATATTTGCATATTATGATATACATGTCATACTTTTCGTATATTGATAGTTGAATTATTATTTATTAATATTTTAAATCTATTATTTGTTATAATTTTGTGATTGTGATGTAATTTTTATAATTATTTTTATTTTATTTTATACTATCTTAAAATTCTTAAAATTAATAAAATTAATACAATTGGACAACTTTAGCGGCCGGAGACGCTAGTTGCTGCACTCTGGCCTCACCTAGTCTTGTGCTCAAACTCTTAAACCCTGAATCTCCCTCAACCTGCAATTTGCCATTGGAAAACATAAACTCATAGATCTAAATCCTTGTTACTCAACCTAATGCATCTACAAGAAAGAAGAACCATTTTTCTTTACTAATTTTACATCCTTTTTCATCAACCATTTCCAAATATTTCCCCAAAATGACAATCCATTCAGTAGTAATCCAAAAGCTCCTCAGCACTAACGCCCATTTGGGTCGGCGCGTGGCAGCACACCACTTCAAAATCTACTCATGCGGCAGCCGAAACGCAATGACAATCATAGATTCGGACAAGACACTCATCTGCCTCCGCAACGCCTGTTCCTTCATTGGCGAGCTCGTTCGCAACAGAGCCCGCTTCATTTTCGTCAACACTAATACCCTTTTCGACGAAATCATCGATCAGATGACCAAAACCATTGGATGCAGGAACGATACTTCCTGGCGTCTTGGAGGCTTTTTAACAAACAGTTCGAGTCCGAGAAAGTTTCGAGGTCGGAATAAGAAGCTGAACCTTGCGGCTGTGCAGCCCCCTGATTGTGTGGTGATTTTCGATACGGAGAGGAAGTCTTCTGTGATTCAGGAAGCTTCTAAGTTGCAAATTCCGATTGTGGGTCTTGTTGATTCGAGTATGCCTTGGGATATTTACAAGAAAATTACCTATCCCGTGCCCGCAAATGATTCAGTGCAATTTGTGTATTTGTTTTGTAATTTGATTACAAAGACTTTCCTATATGAGCAGAGAAGGTTGAATGCTGCTTTGGGAGCTTCTGCAATTGCGAAGCCTGAAATTAGGTACTATCACTTCTTAGTAGTGTTTGAAATTTTCCTTAATCATCTAAACTGTGTGTTGTTGTACTTGTTTTGGGTGTCAATGAATTGGAACTCATACATGTGTATGTCTATTAGTGCCTATCTCATTGACTTAACTGGGATATCGTGTTCACTCTGCCTAGTTATCATGGCACTATGATGGTTTGTTTTTTATACTCAGTGAGGATAATGTATCTAGGGGACTAGCTGTGCTGCTGGAATGAGGGGTTAACTTTACCTATTTGATCACCTTATTATGACGGTTGGATAATGAACAATACACTGTGTATTGAATACTAGGAGGAGGAAAATCTAGTATTACAGTGAGACTAGAAGAAAAGAAGAAATTGGGTAGAATTTCTAGGAATAACACCCAAAGGTATACTGTGTAAAGTATCTACTAAAAATAAAATGTATAACTCTCTATCGTAGCAGCATAAGTTTCAGTTAAAATGATTAGAACTAACTATGAACCACATAATTAACATGAAAAGCCATAGTAGGAAATTTACACTCCAAAATTGAGTGAAACATCTTCTGTGATTTATTCCAACTGCTCATAAAATTTTGATAGGCTGAAAGTTTGGCCTGAAGAGAATGACTATGTGATCTGATTCTTTGCACATATGATATTAGAGGTCTTATGTTTGCTCCGCATGTATCTTATTTGAAACACTTTCTTGCTTTTGCTGGGCTTGACAGGTTATATTTTTGATAAGCAGGCTTAAGAGTTTAATATATGTGGATATCATGCACGAGCACGATTAAATAAATCTGGCGAACCTTAGGTTCGAACTATTTTTGCTGTTTCATGTGGATTTATGGTATAGTCATGCTTTAGGAGTACTTTTGTTTTGATAAGTCAAAAAGTTTCAGTAATAGGCACCAAGTCAGTGTCAAGATATATGTACAAGATGTGCGCGTGACTCTGCTCCAGTAATAACATTCTTCAACCAAGTTTGAGCGGCTATCCATACAACATGGTGTTTCTCCTTGCACAAAATAAGTGAAATAGAAAAGATATATTGATGCTTTCTACATCGTTCTCACTATTATGGGACAATCCCCTTATCCATTCATTCCATATTCCCCAAAAGAGAAGATCCTCTCCTATCTCCAACTCGTTTTGCTACCTCCACTGTCATTGGCAACACCCAAAATATTAAACAATGAGAATGCAACTTACCCGTCCATAGTTGTCCAGCCAAGCTGCAATGCAACAAGAGATGATTAGTTCCTTATCAGCTTACTTAATTCAAAAACCACGTATGTATCTTAAAGTTACTGCTTTGATGATTCAATTCCGTCTAACGATGAACTCTTCCTGTTCACTAGCTATAGAACTGCTACACATGTACAGTTGAAGTATTTGGAACAGTTGTGGTATTTAGATATATTTAGAGAGTTGTAATTTTGTATGTTTGAGTGCATCTAACTTTATTAGTTTCTGGCAGTGTTCAAGTTTTAGTTCACTGTTTTATTGACCCCAAACCCCGAATGCAATCTGGATGCAGAGATGAAGCTGAACAACTCGACAAGATCAAGATGGCTAGCAAGGATAAAATTTACGTTCTGCCATATGAAAGATTAGAACCTGCTTCCGAGGGTAAATATGTGATCTTATAATCTTATTGTTTCTTCCTTATAAAAAAAATTCTTACTGATTCTTTTTCCTTCTTACAAATACTTATGGTTTTTAAGGGATGTAGGCCTTAAGTCAACTCAAAAATACTTTATCTATGTATCTGAATGATATATCAATCACTTGGTCTCCTATTTCTGCAGATCTTACAGAGATTAAGCAGCTACTGGACAAACTTGTCGTGTTAAAGTTCAATAGTAATTTGGGATCAGATATGGGTTTCAGTGGACCAAAGTAAGCACTCAGTTGAGAGTTGAGATATATTGATTGATTAGTACATTCCAAAACATTAGTGGCTCTAAAAGACTTTGTAATATACATGATCTGTCCAAATAGAAAATGTTTTATTTCTCTTTGATTAATTATAGCCTGTTTGGCCAAGCTTATTTTTGGGCAAAAGTGCTTTTTTTTTTGCCAAAAGCACTTTTGGCCAAAAATTGAGGTGTTTGGCCAAACTTCTGGAGGGAAAAAAAGTACTTTTGAGGAGAAGCAGAAGCAATTTTGGAAAAGCAGAAAAAAATAGCTTCTCTCCAAAAGCACGTTTGAGAAAAATACACTTAGAAGCAGTTTTTTAAAGCTTGGCCAAACACTAATTGCTGCTCAGAAGTGCTTTTCAAACTAATTATCCAAACACAAACTGCTTCTCACCAAAAGTACTTTTGAGAAAAGCACTTTTCAAAATAAGTTGATTTTTGCAGTTTGACCAAACGGGTTATAAGAGTGTCTTCTTTAATTCTATGGTATGGGGGCTTTAGGCACACTTGCACCACCTAGAGCTTCTGTTTTATTATGTTTACAGATACTAACTTCATTTCCACTCTGGAGGTGCTTCACGACCGTCAAACTTTCATAAATTCTGCCATTTACGTTTTCCTGGTGAGAAAAGGAAGTAAGAACTTAGCCGGTTTATTTTACATTCTCCACCAGAGTTATTTCTACAGGAGAAAGTGAAAAATTTGTACCACGTAGATAGCAAAACTTCCTTCCCATTTTATGTGACTACTTTTGTGCATATAAAATATTCCGCTTATGTAAAAATGACAGTTAATTTTTATTTTGGTCTCATGTCTCAATTAACATTTGTGGAATTTCCCTCTCTTACTGTGTTTGATGTTCAGAAGTCTCTTTTCCTCCTTTTATTATTGCTAAGTGATTAAAGCCTATAGGAAAGTGCTTTTATTGTACTAGTAATTAGAGTGAAGAATCCTTCTCAAAAAAAAGTAATTAGAGTGAAGAATCTCTTTTACAGTTATAAGATTTTATCAGCAATTAACCTCTAGTAATAACATTTAAGGCTTTCTTTTTTGCTTCTGAATCTTTTTCCATAGAGTAGTCTAAACTCTAGTGTTCCAGTTTTAGAAATTTTATATGCTAATGCCGTAGCATTCTGTCTAAGGATACGAATTGTGGACTGTGGATTATCTGAAAATTTTTTTATATCCTTACAAATATTGTTTGCTCTTCCTTCGTAAGGTAGGGCTGAGGTATGCGTACACACTACCCTCCCGAAACCCTACTGTGTGGGATTGCATTGGGTTTGTTGTTGTTGTTGCCTTACAAATATTGTTTGCCACAGACACCTTGTTATTCTAACCTTCATTTTATAATATCTCCATAAGTTGTGCATTCCTTGTTGACTTTTGAAGTCATTGCATTTGACTATTTGCTCTTTAACTTAGAAGAAAAGAAGTAGATACAAGTTAAGGTGGGTGCAAGACCTTCACCTGATTATCTTCATCCACGGAAAAGTCTTTTAATATTAAGAGAGCTCACTCATGACCTGTACTGATTTGAAGCTTTTCCTGTATTAGAAAAGAAATACCTTTTTTTTCTAGTGAATTCGATGTTCAATCACAAAAATTGTTGTGTTCTAGAAGAATAAATAGAGGACCCATGTAAATGCAGTCAAATTACAAACTAAATTTGCTTTCTTTTGATAAATTATCCTTGTCTTGATTTTATTTTTACTTATTTGCTGTTGCTTTGATATGCAGATCTGCACTTGAAGTATGCCATGGATTTACTTGTCTGGATTTGGTCGTCAATCATATTGAGGTAGGTCATTTGCTGCCCCTTCTGGAGTGTATTTCCCATTTTCTTATATAAATCATTGTTTGGGGTTATCACTAATTTGAAATGAATAATTTTTGGATAACTGGTTCTATATGTGTTTGCAGTCCATCAACTCGAAATATGGTTGCAATATTCCATTGCTTATGATGAATACTCCTAGCACACACGATGGCATCCTGAAGGTGACTGATCTTATATCACATGTACTTTGAGTTTTTTAATGAGATTTTTCTGGAAACTAATCAACTGATTGCTTAAATTAGGTGTTGGAGAAGCACCCGAATAAAAATATCCACACTTTTATTCAGGTTTGTTGTTGAACTATTGTGACATGTGATGTGTTTTCTGTATTTTCTTGTTTCCGTTCTTTTATTTTTTGTGAAGTAAAAAGCTCTTATCATGGATTTTTAGAGCCAACATCAACAAGAAAATATTGAAGATATGCCAGGGTCACGGACCCTTGATAAATCAAGCACACGGGACAAACTGTATGTTTCCGTCTGTCTCCTATGCTCCCTCTTGCTATCTCTATCTGCTTGTACATATTAGCATTTTAGATTATGATGCAAATATGTTATTCTTACACTAGGAATTCTATGGTGTAATTCAAGGGTAAATATGCTTCTTTTGATAAGTTATAATGATTTTACCCAATGTGACCCCCTCTGATAGAGAGAAGAAGTTGAAAAAGAAAAAAGGAAAGTAGAACCTTTCTCTGATAAAAAAAGAAGTTGTAAAAAAGAACAAAGAACAAAGAAAAAAAATACTCTATTATGGTGACCTCAGTTTCTCAAGGCATTTCAAGAGTGTTTTCAAATACATATTAGGGTGCACTGGTTTTTCACCACTTGTACTTAATCGGCAATTATTTTCCTTTTTACTGAAGCACTTAATTTCCTTTTCTGATGACCATTAAACCTTTAATGATTGCCGTGAAGCTCAGCTTGTTTAGAGCTTGAACTATATTGGTTTCATCTAATGTCTTTTTTCTCACCTAATGTCTTTTTTGACATGGTAGATATCCTTCCAACCTGCTGGAGGTTTTCCTTTCTCTGAACAGCAGTGGAAAACTTGAACCGCTAATTTCTCAGGTAGAGATGTGTATGGTGTTCAGTTTTATTGCTACCAAAACTAAGACTTTAGCAGGTCCGATAGAAAGTATTACAGTACTATTTTATGCTGCTTTTCCTATACACGCACACAGATAACACATCCTGTGAAAAGAGAAATTCTGATTGAATTGAGATGTTATAAACATAAAAGAGCACACTTATATAGGATATTATGGTACATGAAAATAAGGAAAATCATACTATATAAAATAAAGAGGGGTAAGAAAAAAAGGAAAAATACCTAGACAGTGAGATGCCTGAATACATAGAATAAATCTTGATAATTTTAACATTTAATTGCATTTATTCTCTGGTAACATATCCTATCATACTCAAGGTGGTGGATCAACTTGAGTTTGCCAATTTTGAAAACAAGAAATACTGTAAGTCAAGGTATAAAAAACTAGTCACATGAATAGTGTCTCTGAAATAATGAACAATCCGCGAAAAGGAATAAGTAGCTGGAATTATTTCCTAGAAAAATCAGACATTGTGTAGTAGGAGAAAGTGCTCTCAATAGCAGACATGGAGAGGAATTTTTTCCTGCGAGTGAGGAGAGGCAGAAAGATGCTAATCTGTACCACATCATCAGCGTAGCTTGAACTGAACAGCTAAAAAGTAACCAAAAAAGTTGTCGGAACCACAACTAAAACTCAATGTTCAGACAAAGGACATAATACCTCCAATTCTGATCCCAAGAAGAAAAAAAGAGAAGAAAACTTTTCAAGAAATGTTTGCTTGAAAATTTGCCCTGAAGAATGTTTGGAATATTGATCGATAGCGATTATGTTGCCAGAATAATCACCACAAAAACATGTTACCACCCGAGAAAGAAGGAAATTTTTTGTTCAAGCAGGTGGCTTAAGCTACTTTAGTCTTCACAAGGTTGTAGAAGTACTAATACCAGACACGGCTTCTTATTGAATTGGGTAATAAACCTAAAAGAGGACTCCTTGTATAGTAGTTTAGCCTACACTGGACTAGGAAAATTCCTATTACATTAAAAATGAGGATTATCACCTAAAATTGAGATTCATAACTATGATAGAATTAGGAATCTAAGACATTCTTTCATGTAATTACAAGGATTCTCTTGGCTTTCAACGGGCATGTGTGCGCAGCAGATATAAATATAAATATATTTCTCAATCATGTGAAGCTTTCTGACTTGGACGTGAGGCTGAATAACGAACATACTGCAATGTGTTTTACAGGGTAAGGAGTATTTCCTTCTGCTGCAGTCAGATAACCTTGCTGATGTTGTTGACCCAAGTATCCTTGTGCTGGTTTTATAACTTCTTTATTATTTTTCTTATGAGGTGATTGGAATCTTCTATCTTCTGAGTGATATTGTTTTGGACAGCTCCTTAATTTGTTTATTCAGAAATCCTGAGTCATTTGATTAAGAAAAGCGTAGAACATTGCGTCGAGGTATCACCAAACAGCTGCTAATTTCAGCGCTTTTTATCACCAAACAGCTGCTAATTTCAGCTCTTTTTCGTACCTGCTTGCTGCTGCATATAATTTTCAATATTTTAGGTGATGCCTACCACCTCAGGAACAGAAGAAGGGGTTCTTCCGTCTCAGGAAGGGAGGATTCAGGTTGGTCATGGTCTGAATTTTTATTTTGGTGTTTGATAATTTCCCTTTTCTGATAACATTTAATTTCTCCCAAGAGGTCCAAGTTATACTTGACCCGAACCAAGTCACCAAGTTAGCTGTTATAAATAACCCCACCACAGTTTCTAAAGCTTTGAGAAAACGCAAGAAGGCAGTATGTGGGGCTCAGCAGTTGCCTTCATCCCTGGACCCAACTGACCTCTAAATTTATTTTATTTGTGAACTTTATCAATGCGGTGAAGTAGAGTTGCAAGGATTTGCGTTGTATAACAAATCTTATTTTTGGATTTTTGTCTTTCATTGTTGGTGGCTCAAAGTCAAAGGAGAGTGTCAAATCAATCAATACAATGTAAGTGGTTTAGTTTTTTTGTCTTTCATGGTGGAAAAGATAAAGGAACCAAAAGATTTTGACTCTTTTTTTTCTTTTCAGGTGGATGAGTATGAGTTGCGTTGAGAGGTTACTACAGAGAAGTGGTCTGGGTTTTACCAGTTCAAAGGTATAATTATCAAAAAGTCAAAAGGATAAGTTCCTGAAGCAATAACACCTTCAAGTAGAAATACATTGTTATGCATATAAATAAAAGCTTTTTGTGTTGCTCTGTCTAATGTCCTATGTCGCCTTCTCATGCCTTCCAGTTTTTCGATCGAGCATTTGCTATTGACAGTCCATCGTCAAGATATCTTCCTGTTGAAAGAACATCAGATTTGCTCATTTTGCAGGTTGAAGGGATGATTTTGTTAACTGGACTTTCTACCCACGATATTAGACTCTAGATCTACTAACTTTCACATCATTATTATATTCTGCAGTCAGATCTTTACACCTCAGCTGAAGGCACTTTGGTGAGAAATTCAGCAAGAGCAAATCCCAAGGATCCTTCTATTGAATTAGGACACGAGTTTGGAAATGTAAATATGTTCCTCTTATCTTTACAACATTCTTTTATCAATTTATTTCATATATTTAACATAAATAAATTGTTGATCAGGTTAATGATTTTCATAGTCGTTTCAAGTCAATTCCAAGCATTATAGAACTTGATAGCTTGAAGGTGACTGGGGATGTGTGGTTCGGAACTGGCATAACTCTCAAGGTAAGAAATGTACAAGCATTAATCTCATCAGGATTGTGCTCCCTATCTTACTTTTTGTTATTTTTTGTATTGTTCTTACTTTTCTTTTTTCTTTTTCTTTTGGTCTTTCCTTGAGCCGAGGGTCTATCGGAAATAGCCTCTCTACCTTTTCAAGGAAGGGGTAAGGTCTGCGTACACACTACCCTCCCAGACCTCACCCGTGGGATTATACTGAGTTTATTGTTAGTTTTTAATAGATACCTTTCTCTTATTTTTTTTGCTTTGCTTTATTTCTTCCTTTTTTTTTTTGAATAAAGACCTTTGTCGTGTTGACATGCTCTACTTTGATTCAGCTTCTGTTTGTAAGCAATCTATTGAGGAATCTTTTACTTTAATATATCTCAACTATCAGGCGTCAGTTTTCTTTTAAATGCTTTCTAATAATTCTTCCTGATCCTTTTTATTTTTGAAATTTAGGGGAAAGTCAGTATTGCTGGAAGACCAGGCATGAAAATAGTTATTCCTGATGGAATGGAGCTCAGAAATAGGGTAAGTGACTGTTAATCTTTCATTCAATCGCTTGTCACTGCCATCTTAAATTTTATTTTGAATGAGCCTTTTGTTTTACCAGCTTATTACCAGCCAGGCAGACATCGGAACGAGTTCCTTGTAGATGGGATCTTGGATTTTTTGCAAGATGATGTATACCCCTAATAAGGTTGTTTTTCTAGTTTTCCTTTATTCAAAAGTAGAGATAGCGAGGAGCAGAAGAAAGCATCATAAAGTTTTATATCGAATTTATTAACGGCAACTGATCGAGCATTTTCCATGTTCGAAAAACTAAATTATGAAAAGCTCACGGAAGGGTGAGAATTGTTTCTTCATTCTGATTTGTCTTACTATATGAAATAGCAAATCTCCCTTTATTTTTGCTGATTCAACCCTCTAAGTTTAGTAAAGGACATGTAAGCCCTCAAGCTTAACGACTTGCATCTAGGGATGGCAAGCGGGGCGGCGGGTTCTGTTTTAACCCACGAAATATCAACCCGCCCC
>MU730371.1:26744-48391 GCA_026770625.1 Nicotiana glauca
TAAGGATTTGAGCTTGGTCTGTAATGGTCGATGTGATTTTTCAAATTTCACCATGGTATATACTAAAAATAAAATCTTTTAAACTAACACACTCTGACTTTGTAATAGAAATCAAAAACCATAAGAAACTGACTGGAAATATTGTTTCTTAGTTTGGTTCCATTTAGTTAAGAACTTGCAAGATGTCACGTTTGCAGAAGAACCTGGAGTGCTACAAGACGTTCCAATTAAACTAGGACAGTTCTTCATCACGATAAGAATTTTGAAATTTAAAATAATTAAGGACATAAAAGTAATATCTCTTGAATTTAAATAATAATAGATTATATCACTTTGATTTAATATCGACAGTGCAATCTAGTCAAAAACTTTATATTAAACTGTAAGGGTAGCTTCAGTCTTCATAGATAACTGAGAGAGGAAGGTGAAAGCCGAAGAAATTAGCATAGGCGGAAAAGTCGAAATTTTGTGAAAAAAATTTAATCCGCACCGCACCCGAATAAAATTAAAAAAAATTATTTCGACCCGCCCCTCACCCGCGTATGCATAAACCCACCTCGCCCCCCATATGTTTAAATCCGCACCGCCCCATTGCCATCCCTACTTGCATCTCTTTTTTGTCCTTTTTATTTAATTTAATTGTGCTCAATCTTTTGTAATTAGTTAAGAGGAAGACGTCTCCCCTTAGACATATTTGTCACTTTTCGCAATGGAGCAAGAGACTTAATCATTGGTTGCATGGAACATGAGATCAAGCACAACCTATGTTTAATATATGATGAAAAATATATTGTTGAAGCAGATTATGTGGAGTTGAAGTTCATACATGAATGTCGTTTTCACCTTTTTAGTGAATTTTCCTCGTAAAAATAATTATCCAGTAACCAAGCAATAGAGAATGAGCCCTTTTGGGCGTGTATTATCTTTGTTTTGGAAAATACTGACATGCAACGTTTGAGCTTTAAGGGGTCTATTGGTATGAGAAATAAGAAGGTAGGTATAGTGCTGGTATAAAAATTGAATACCACCTTAATACTTCGTTTGGTTAGCAAATCAGGTATAAGTTATCCTCGGATTAAAACTAACACTGGAATAACTTATACCTTATAGAGGGTGGGGTAATTATAGGGTAATTAGTATCGGTATAACTTATATATTCTTCTTACAAATTGTGCAATTATCATATTTAAAACAACATACCAAACAACGGATAAAAAACAATCCCATCATAACTAATCACAGCATGACTTATACCAGTATAATTTATCCGGGCATAAGCCGTATTCAAACCAAACTGACCCCTAAGTGAAACCGCAGTTCAAGTGTTCCACATTGATTTTGACTAACAGAATTTTAATTTTCGCATTCTTTTTTTTTGGAATTAAAATTCACGTCAAGCACAACTCAATCTTCATAAGCTTTTCTTTTTCTATTGTAATATCAAAATATTATTTTTCTCTGTTTCAACTCAAATTTTTATCTAAACGCCTCCATTATTATACAAAAACTCTCAACACCATGACTTCCCTAACATCATAAGACAAAAACTCAATCTTATCTCCTTCCTTCAACTGGATAAGAGAAGCTATAAAACAAAGCTCCTGTTTTCTATTTCCACTCTTCCTAATTCTCCTTTAACCATGTTTCTCTTCTTTCTTCACAATTCAAGCCACCACCCTCGACCCTCTGCTGCAAAACCCTTACCACCACCACCGTCACAACAACCTCCACTCTTCATTCCTCCTCCGCCTCCCATTCCCACATCCAACTCTCATAAAACCTCAAAATCCCTCTCATTAATAATATCCTCTTCCATGGAAGCCGGAATTGGTGTCACGGGAATAAAGCTAGGTATGATGAGTTACTTAGAACCTTCTGGAACTGTCATACCTGTAACTGTGGTTGAGTTTCGTGAAGGTAACATTGTCTCAGGCTAAAACTGAGGCTAATGTCAACATTTACAACAGGTATACCACATAAGTTAGCCGGGTCTGAAAATCCAAATTGAGATTACCATACTTGCCACACTGCTAGTGGCATTATATATCAGAAATGATACCATCATCTCAAACAGCATGGTGCAGTTTAAGCATGAATTGAAAAGTTATTACAGCATATAACTGAATAGTATAGGCACCATTAAAATGGAAGGTTATCAGCCTCAAGCTATCAATTGTAAATAAATAGTGGCCCAATTCTGGTGAGTACAACAAAAGGTTGTAATGTTAAGGTCAATACCAGCACAGTTTTGTCAAACAAATAGTGATAAAGAAAAGGGCAGCCCGTTGCACTAAGCTCCCGCTATGCGCGAGATATTCTTCAATTTTATATCTTCAATGAGGGACAGATTCAAATAAGCCAAAGCTAAACTCCCTGATATAGCTGCCACTTCTGCAACTGATTGCAGTTAAAAATGACCAAGTCAATAAGAGCATTGGCACAAGAAAATTTCAAGATCTCACTTGCCATTGATCCTCTCTATAACAGTAATAAGCCCTTGAATACCAAGCTTCCCATCTCCATTAGCTACCATAGCAGAAAACAGCTGCTTGGACAACGCAGCACCAGGCAATGCCATAATATTATCACCCTACTCCACTCCAACATCTAAACCTATTCCCAAGTCCTTGACTATACACTCGGTGAACCCACCGGGCCTAAAATCTCTCTCAATCATTCTTTCTCCAAACAACTCCATAATCATAGACCCAGCTGCTCCTCCCTTCACTGCCTCCACAAACTTCCTATTATCCAACCCTGCCTTCTCCACAAACACCAATACTTCACTCAACCCCAGCAAGCTTCCCCCAGCGACAATCTGATTCGCAATTTTACGGCTTTGCCCCTTTCCTGGCCCACCCACAAAAGTCGTCCCAACACATCAAACAAAGGTTTTAACCACTTCACCACATCCTCATTTCCACCGGCAAAAATTGCCAGTTTCCCTTCTCTCGCCCCAATGTCTGCTCCAGACACCGGAGCATCAACAGTCCAGCAATTCTTCTCACGAGCAGCTTCAAAGATTTGCTTGGCAAGAACTGGGTGGCTGCTGGTGTGATCTATAATGACGCTATTGGGGTTGACAGAAGAGAGCAAGCCCTCTAAGACAATTTGTTGAACATCTGATGGGTGACCCAACATAGTGAAAATGACATCAGTATTACGTGCAACATCAGCTGGGGAATCAGCAAGATGTGCACCTTCGGATTTGAGACAAACAACTTTAGAAGGATTGCGGGCGTAGATTGTGACAGAATAGCCAGCGGAGAGAAGGCGAGATGCCATGGCACCACCCATTATTCCTGTGCCTATCCATCCTATGCGAGTGTGGGTCGGTTTTATGGGAGCTGGGTAGGAAGTCATCTTCAGGGTTTTGATTTATGGGAAGAAAGAGCTGCAGCTTGCAGAATGCAGAGGCTCAAATCTATTTGTTCATAGATTGGTTATTAATTTGTCCCTTATATCCGATTGGAAGTGACAAGGTTTAAATAGTGCCACTAACTCAGGGGTGTAGCCTAGTGGTCAATGAAGAGTTTAGAACTCTGAGGATCTCATGTCCAAATCCGGCGGAGGCAAAAACACTAGGTGATTTCTTTCCATCTGTCCAAGTCTTGGTGGATAGAGTTAGCTAGTATATGTTGTTGGTGTGAGGTAGTAGATATCCCGTAGAATTAATTGAGGTACGCACAAGCTGGCCCGGACACCTTGGTCATAAAAAAAATAGTTTAAGTAGTACTGTGCTCTTAAGAATAAACTAATTTATTAGGTGGGGCTACTCTGTTTTGTTTGTGCTTATTTAATTCTCTGGATCTAGATCTTTTAGATCTCACCATATTAAGTGCCCCCTGGTTACATATATAAGGAATTATAATATTGTATAAAATCCAACATTACCAATGCAGTGTTTAGTTACTTTTTTATAATTGCACAGAATTCAACAATACACAATACACTATTTGGTTGTAGTAGTGGATAAAACTCTACAGTTCATCGGATAGTGGGAAGTCCAATTTGAGATTACCAAACTGAGAGACTGTCAGTGAGATTGTTTTTAATGTACAAATGATAGCATCACTGCAAACAGAAAGGTGCGGTTTAAGCATGAACTTAAAATTTAGTACAGCATAAAAACTAACTGACTAGTGTAGGCACCACTAAACGGAACGTTGTCACTTATTAGCCTAAACCCATCAATTATCAAGAATAATGACCCGAAATGACTAACCCATATGTTTCTTATGGTGTGTATAGCAAACAGTTGTAAGTAATGCCAATATAAGCACAGTTTTGTCAAACAAAGTACTCGTAAGTTTACCGTCTTCAAAAAGGGACAGCGAATCCAAACTCACCAATATAGCTGCCACTTCAGCAACTGACAGAGGCAAAGATGGCCAAGTCAATAAGAACATTGGCACAAGAATATTTCAAGATCTCACTTGCCATTGATCCTCTCTATAACAGTGATAAGTCCTTGAGTACCAAGCTTCCCATCTCCATTAGCAACCATAGCAGAAAACAGCTGCTTAGACAATGCAGCACCAGGCAACACCACAACATCGTCACCCTGCTCCGCTCCAACGTCCAAACCCATTCCCAAGTCTTTGACCATGTACTCTGTAAACCCACCAGGCCTAAAGTCTCTCCCAATCATTCTTTCTCCAAACAACTCCATAACCTTAGACCCAGCTGCTCCTCCCTTAATTGCCTCCACAAACTTCATCTTATCCAATCCTGCCTTGTCCGCAAACACCAAGCCTTCACTCAACCCCAGCAAGTTCCCACCAACGACAATCTGATTCGCTATTTTACAGCTTTGCCCCTTTCCTGGTCCACCCACGAAAGTCACCTTTCCCAACACATCAAACAAAGGCTTTAGCCACTTCACCACGTCCTCATTTCCACCAGCAAAAATTGCCAATTTCCCTTCTCTCGCCCCAATGTCTCCTCCAGATACCGGAGCGTCAACAGTCCAGCAATTCTTCTCACGGGCTGCATCAAAGATTTGCTTGGCGAGTACTGGGTGGCTGCTGGTGTGATCTATAATGACACTATTGGGGTTGATAGAAGAAATCAAACCCTCTAAGACAATTTGTCGAACATCGGATGGGTGACCCAACATAGTGAAAATAACATCACTACAACGCGCAAGATCAGCTGGGGAATCAGCAAGATGAGCACCTTGGGATTGAAGATGAACAACTTTAGAAGGATTACGGGCGTAGATTGTGACCGAATAGCCAGCGGAGAGAAGGCGAGACGCCATGGCGCCACCCATTACGCCTGTGCCTATCCATCCTATGCGGGTTTGGGTTGGGTTTATGGGAGCTGGATAGGAAGTCATAGCTGGGGTTTTTGTTATATCGGAAGAAAGAGATGGAGAGACAACTCTGTTTGTTCAATGATTGCTTATTATGTTGTCGCTTCTAATTTGACTGTATTCGATTGGAAGTCACAGGGTTTAAGTTTAAGGAGTACTTTACTCGAAATAAAGATTGGGATACCCTTTTTTTTATTAGAGTCCATTTGGAAAGCCGCCCAGTAATTGGCGTAATTATTAGGGTAGTAATTACGCAGTTTAGTAATTATTTAGTTCTGTAATTATGACGGCCTGTTTGTTTGTCATAGTATAATTACAGTGTAATTACAAATTTACTGTTTGATTGCACAAGTATAATTACATAGTTAGATTAAATTTTAAATTAAGTAATTATCAAAACTTAAAATTTAATATAATAAATATACACCTATAAATTTTTATAAGTATAAATGATATTATATTTGGTATTTAAGATGTATAATTTTCGTAAATATACATTAATAAGTAATCATATATTTATAACTAATATTATAAAAATAATTTATCTATATATTTTAAATTAATAATATATTTTAAATTAATAATATTTAGTTTAGATAGGTACAAAAATTAAAAATATACTTTTTTTGTAAGAACATCATGAAATTCATATTTGATAAAATAAATTAATATTTATAAATATAATGTCATAACATTATTCTAATGTTTGACAAAACTGATCTATCAATCCTAACTAAAAAATGAACAACATGCGACGCGAGCCAATACTACTAAAACAAGTAAACTAGAACCATGAATATAACACAATTTCAAAATTTAAAAAAAAAATTATTTAGTATATGTCAAATTCCAACATAATAATAATAAGTTCCACTATAATTTTAGATTAGGAAACATAATAAGTTTATAACCACATTCAATAATGAAATTTTACTTTAATTACATCACTCATTATATGACAAGTTTGTAAATGACTCATTATTTATAATATTAGGAGGTGTAGTTTCAAAAAATAGAATATTAAAATAAATAAAAATAAATATAAGCAATTACATGAAATAACAAGAAATAAAGGAAGAGAAATAAAAGATAAATAATGTACATAGAAAAAAAGTAAAAATAAAATTTAAAATTTAAAATAATAGAAATAAAAAGTTATAAAAAAAATAAATTAAAATAAAAATAAAAAGGAAAGAAAATAAAAAATAACGTTGTAATTACACATTGTAATTACCACCAATTCTCACCTCCCCTTGAGAATTGGAGAGTGTAATTACACCCCTCCAATTACACCAAATTTTATGCTGACCACGTAATTACTTGGCCAAATAAATATGCCACCCAATTACACCCAAATCTAATTTCTAGGTGACTTTTCAAACATGCTCTTGACAAAAGATGATGGACTAATTAGGAAGGATTAGGGGTGATCTGGGTCAAATTAGAAATAAAAAAACTTTGGGGTCAAATTTTGAAATACTAAAAAATAAAAATAAAAAACCATGTTCTAATACACGTCTCCAACTTCTCTATATTTTCTCTTTCTTCTCTTTTCAGATTTACGTTCAAATTTTCTTTGAAGTCTATATTCCATCATCAAGGTACGTTTTTTCTTCTTTTTTCTATCATATTGATAAACCCTAAACTTGTTATTTCAGCCCTAAATTAATTTTTGGTGTATTTTTGTATCTTCTTGTTATCGTGTAGTTTTTGTGCCTAAATTCTAGAGTTGTTGTATAGTTAATATTTTTGACCGAAAATTTAATATTTTTTATGTTGTTTAATTGTAGCCGTTGATGTGGTTGTTCCACATGCCCATAAAATGAGTTGTGATATTGAAACAGCTATATTACTCTATTTTGGGTTTGTTGGAATACTTTTTTGCCCAAATATTTCAATCATATCAGTTAAGTGTTTGAAACATCTTAAGATATTGTTAAATATTCATGTTGTTAATGTTGTTGTTGTATGTTATGAAGTTATTGCAATATTTATCCAGGTTTGTTTAATGATATTTGAGCTGAGTGTTTGAAACATTTCATTAAGATATTTAAAACTTCATATAAGAAAACATCTGTAATGATTTTTAACAATCAATGAGATATTTCACCAAAGATACCTGATTATCACAATGAAATGGTTGATTATTTTAGCGAATTAAAAAAAACAGTGATAGAGATGTATCGATAAAGAAGTTTGGAGAACTATAATATGAAAATTGCTAGCTTGCATTCAAACTCCATATAACTAGCTAGATACTTAAATGACTATATCTTGCTTAGCATTTGTAGATGATAAAAAATGAATTTACCTCTTAAGCTCAATCTTGTACGACCATTCAATGCAGCACCTTTAGAGATGTTTGAAATATCTAGTAAGATGTTTCAAATAACTTAATGAGATGTTTGAAACATCTTATATGAGGCTTCAATCACTGAGATATTTCACCAAGGAATATTTAAATATTTATAGTTTTATTTTTTTATGTGTTAGAAATTATTTATTTATTTTATTGGTGGCCGTTACTTATTTTTGTGTACAGATAAAATGGCAAAGGGGCGTGTGTCAAAGGTAGGTGGAAGAGGAAGAGGAAGAGATAAACCTCCTTCCAAAAGATCTAGCAAAAGAATTAAGACATCTCAGGAGGATGAGCTACAAAAATTAATTGTAGCTGAAATGGAATCCAAATATTTTAAGGTAGTATAAGGAGGGAATGCCGGGGAAGAAGAAAAAGAGAACAAAAACAAAGAGGGAATTGAGAAAGAAAATAAAGAGGAAACAAATAATGTAATATGAGTGAATACTAGAGAAGTTAAAACAAAGAAAGAAAAAGAAAAGGAAATAGGAAAGGAAGAAGAAGAGGAAACAAGGAAAATAAGAGAAGAAAAGACAAATGTTGACGAAGAAGAATCAAAAGAGAAGACAACAATTGACGAAAGAGAAGAGAAGACAGATACTGATGATGAAGCATCAGTAGCAAATACTGAGAAGAAGCTTCAAGTGAAGAAGAAGAATGAGGAGAATAAGAAGAAGAAAAAGAGGCAGCGGCAAAAAGAAAAAAAAAAGAGAAAGAATGATAATGCACCTTCTCAATCTGTTGAGGTAAGCTTAATATATTTCAAACATCTCTCTGGATGCTTGAAATATTTCCTAGGATGTTTCACTAAACATGACTATAAAGAGATCTTTTTAATTATTAAATTAATTATTCTTTTGCCTTTGATTAATCAACACCTTTAAATCATGTACATGATGAGATGCCTGAGGATGAGTCTGACAGTTGCGAGGTTGAAATCTTAAAGCTTCGATCGAAACATCCACCCTTAAAGTACAAGACATTTTTAGATGATAATGAGACCTTCAACAAGAAGATCACTGTGAGATCCTCATTAGGATTAACAGGTATGGGTGAGTTCCAAAAGTTATTGTAGGATGAAGGCCTCAAAAATAAGTGTAGGAGTAGCTCTTTCAGGCACTTTTTGGATTTGCCTGAGAGCCCACTATTTCAAGAATCTATAATGCATGGCCTTATACTCTGTAGATTATTGTGTGAAAAGACCCAGGAGTTATGGTTTGATTATAAAAGATTACCAGTTTGCTTTCGCCTTCGTGAGTTCGCCATAATGAATAGACTCAATTGTGGACATTCTTACACGAATTCGAAGCTTAAAAGTACCTTCTTGATGGCGATGAGTTGTGAAAACTTATTACCAAAAGAAAAAGGTCTGTGACTGGTAAAATAGTGCTTGAGTTAATTAAATCTGAATTAAAAAAAAAACAAAAATACAAGTATGCATTATGCTTGATTTGGTTTGTCCACTGTATTTTATTGGCAAAGGATTCACACTGTGGTGTGTCCGAAACTACAGTTAGATTAGCCTCCACAGAAGAGGCTTTCTACAATTATCCATGAGGACGAAATAATTTTCGGTTAACTGTTGATTATCTTACGAAAGATATGAAAGACCATCAACAATATAAGGGTGACTCGTATAACCTATATGGATTTTCTTGTGCTTTCATGGTAACTAAATAAATCTTGTTCATTACTTCTATTTTAGTGTTATTTATATAATTTTCTATTTACTTTTTTATCACCCAATGTAGGCTTGGGCATTTGAAGCTATACCTCAATTGCGGCCAAAAGACTATCCAAAAGAGAGGACATTGCCGAGGATGAAGAGATGGCTATTTGGAAAAGTAAAAAAAGACAGGCTTGATCCATTTCAAATCAAAGATCGTCCGGTAAGGATGATTCTGATAGATGTTTAATGTTTGAAATATTTCAAACATTAGATGTTTGAAACATCTTTGAAACAACCACAGGATGTTTGAACATCAAGCATGCCTCCATTATGTAACAGTTATATTTCTTGTTGAAGAGTCAAAAATGCTTATTTACGACTGCAATATCTCTGTGTACACTGATAAAAAGTTGGGTGAATTTTGTATTCCATTGGTACAATGTTCCTAAAATACCTCCGATCATGTGGCCTTTTTATGCACTTGCCTAAAGAATCATTGAATGATGATTGGATACCTGAAAGAGTCTTTGATCTTTCACGAGATGACATATCTAATAGTTGTGGAGCATGGTCCTTATTGTTGATTGAGCACATCATCACCAACACTCCAGAAAGAGGCGTCAAAAGCTCATTAAACGTCCAATTTAAAGATAAAAAATTATTTGTGATTATTTAGAAGAACTATATAAAAATAAGTATGTTCTTACACTTTTTTTTTTCTTTAATTTAGCGAGTTAAACGTTTAAAATTTTAAATTAGAATAATTTATAGCTGCTATTAATATATATGCCTTTTTTTGTGTGACTAATTGTAGGGGATCCAAAAGAGAAGACACACTAGGAAAATTGATCATTGAAGTCAAGAAAGCGGTGTGATATGAATTTTCTCTAAATATGTACGTAACATTTTTAATTTTGCTGAATGAAAATATTGTTAGAGAGTTCAGGGAGAAAATGGCTGTGGATCTCTTTCGCAAGAACATGGAACCATGATATGATTTGTAATTGATGCATATTTTTATATTATTTTTGGATGATATAAATCGATTATTTACCAATTTTATTGTTTAAGTCTTGCTTCCTTCATTTGCCTTCCTAAGCGCGTAGCGGTACGCATCAAATATTTCAGCCTTTGCAATATGACCTCCCTTCATACACTTCCAATAACTAACATTACAACCCAAATCTAAATGAACTGTTTCCATAATTTCTTTGTTAGAAGGACCTCTGCCCTCTTCAATCTTAGAATGGATGTATTCACAAGTGACATACGTTGAGGCATGTGGATGTTTTTCTATAAGATGTTGTGACATGCATGTGTGCTCATTAACGTACCTCGTAATATAAAACCCGTCAGTACTTGTATATTTTGTTGGCTCGCAACCACCACTTGCAATTGTTGTCTACACATTTGACACAGTACACAAATTTAGTACTTTTCACTGATTTGAAATGGAAAGGATCCGTCAAGGAAGCAAACTTCAATGACGCAACTAGCTCGCTCTTATTTTTGAAACTTAAACCCTTATAAAACTTCTTGCCGTCTTCATAATTGTGGTTGCTTTGTGTTGTCGGTTGTACCTATTGTGAGTTGCTTTCAACTCCAGGAAAGTTTGCATATTCTTCTTCTTCTTCTTCGATTTCTGGTATATCCATCTTCAAATGATCCATTTTTGGAATATCAATATATCTTCTTCAATATCATCCAATCCATGGCTATCATATTATTCCATTAGAGGTGAATTTGAAAATTCTACCAATCTTTCAGCCACAAATAACCTTAGAATGAGCTTATTTTCATCTTCCAAATAATAGCTCAAACAATCATAATTCTTATTTTAAAGGGAGCTACTTTATTATGTTTTTTACCAATGCTATGCATGTAAGTCATGGACATATCACTTGGATAACAAGTTAATTCATAACAAGCAATAATCTTGTCAACAAACTTATCATACGTAACATCTCTACGCACCTTTATTAGAACAGTCTCTTTACTCTTCTAACGCCAGGTAAAATGTGTAGAAGACTCCACCCATTCACCATGACAATCAACTCCCAATACAATATAATCAACCATTTTATAATGGAATACCTGCAAATATCACAACTATATAAATAATCAACTTTTTTGCAAACATCCGAATGATGTTTCAAACTTTCTAAGAAGATGTTTAAAACATCTTGAGAATATACTTAGGATGTTTGAAATATCCCGAGAGGATGTTTGAAACAACTACCTACAATTATATTAGGATGTTTGAAACATTTCACTGGGTATTTAAAACATCTCACCAAATGTTTGAAACATCTCACATGATATTTAAAGAATCACAAAAAACCTAATATCTGCAGACGAAAAAAATAAGATTAAACATTAATCTTTACTTACCAACAGTGACGAATAGATGGAATATCTCCCTTGAAATAATGCACAAGTCAATTTAACAAATCACGATCAAGTATTTTTCAATGATGCAAGGGTCAATCTCCAATAGTTCTTGTTTTTTTTCACTACTCTTTCTCAACAAAGAACAAGAACCTCAAAGAAGAAGATCGGTGAAAAATAATGCCGGGATTAAAGAAAGAAGAAGAAGAGATTAAACATAGTAGAAGAAAGAAGAAGCATAAGAAGAACAAGAGAAAAATGTAGGTTTTTGTGAATTGGAAATGAGGAATGGGGATGGGAGCGGGAATGGGAGCTGGGGAGGGTTTTCGTTTTTTTATAGAGGGTGGGGCCTATTTGGGACAGTTGTGATAACTGTAAAAGTTTGAGCTTTTTATTTTTATTTATTATAAACCTAGTTATAAATATTAAACACTAACAATTTTTTTACACCAATGTCTTAACACGTTTATCTTATAAATTATTTTAAGTGTTCAAAAGTCCTATAAATTTAATTCCCCCTCACTTTATTTATGAGGGTGGGATAACTAATCTCTTGTTTCCAGCTAAACGATCCCTAAGATTCCTATGAAGGTAATCATTTAACACCATTCTCTTTACCTACCACCACACAACCATCATCACCGGCCATCATTACACAATTATCATTAGTCAGAATCATCACCGTCGCTCGCTTTTTTAGTGTGTTGTATTAGGCAAATAGTTTCTACAACATCATGTAAAATAGTATTTGCTCTAATATTTTGTAGATACAATATTTAATTATTATTTTCTCTAATATATGTGATGGAATTTAGTGTTTTTGCAGTTTTGTAACATGTCCAACTAATTCTGTTGGATCCGTTTTAGTAACATCGTGGATTTAGAAGCAGTATAATTTAGTTTGAAAATGAGATATCAATTTTTTTGGCAAAATATCTTAAACCACCCCTAAATTTAACTCAAATTAGTAATATCCTCCCCGAACTATGTCCGGTCTTAATTACCCCTTCAACTTGGCTTTTTGAGAGTCATTACCCTTTAGACGCTGATGTAGCAAAAAGTGCGGGTGCACTCGCCTGCCACGTGAATTTTTCTGTACATGTGATATCTTTTTTGAAAAATAAAATATATTTTTAACCTTTTAAGAATATTACTTTTTTAGATAATTTTTTTCGAATATAATTTATGATAAAACTTGAATAGAATTATATTATTTAGGCTAAATATTTTTATTTTGCCAAAAATAATAAATTTTTAGTTAAATCTTTTTTTTTAAAAAAAAGTTTGACCTGAAAATAAGGATGTATACAATAGAAAAAAATAGTCAAGTCATCTAAAAATTTATAAAAATACATAGTTTGAAATTAATTATTTTGTCTTTAATTTTTTTATATAGCTCTAAATTATGGTGCTCTAAAATTATTTTTTGTTTTACAGATTTTGCCTAAAAAAGTAAAAATACACAATTGATGTAAATAGTCATTGCATCTAGGAGTATTCATGGTTCGATTTGGATCGTTTTTTTCCTAAAAAAACTAAACCAAGTAAGTCGGTTTTTCAAATATTAGAACCTTACCAAACTAATTAAGTCAGTTTTTTCTCGATTAAGTTTATATCGTTTTTTTGATTTTTTCGGTTATTTATTAATTTTTTTCTTAAATATAAGACACACACTACCCTCATATATTTCCTTGACCACATTTTTAACGTAACACTATCAAATCAATTGTCCTTTGAGAAATCTATTATTTACCAAGATATATTGATGATAATTGAATCAAATAGTGATGAATAATTTAAGGACTCAATTAAAAATATATATTATTTTTAACATGAAATAGATTCTTACACTTAACGAAAGAAAACTACAAATCAAACTAGAATCTAAAGGTAAAGAACTATACTAAAAGTGCAAACGATTAACATTTACTATAAATTTTTGAAACTTTGTATAAAAGTATACATATATAGGTATAATTCTAAATTTAAAATAGCTACTCCTATATTTGGTTTGGTTCAATTTTTTTTTGATTAAAACCAAAACCAAATCAAATTTGATCGATTTTTAAATTTCAAAACCAAACCAAACCAATAAGTATCGGTTTTATTGGTCGGTTTGATTTGGTTTTCGGTTTGGTTTGATTTTTCGAATTTTTGAACACCCCTAATTGCATCAAAAGAAGAAATAAAAAGAGTGCACAATTGCAGTATAATGCAAGTGATTTGTTTTATTTCTTGCAATTGTACACTCTTTTTGTTTCTTCTTTTGATGCAATAACTATTTATTTAAACGGTTTAGTTTACCATTTTTAGGTAAAATCTTTAAAAAATATTTTTAGAGCACCGTAGTTTAGAGCTATACAAAAAATTATAGCCAAAATAATTAATTTTAAACTATTTATTTTTTATAACTTTTTAGATCACTTGACTATTTATTTTAATTGTATAAATTTTTATTTTCAGGTCAAATTAAAAAAAAAGATTTAACCAAAACTTTATTATTTTTGGCAAAATAAAATATTTAGCCTAAATAATGTAGTTCTATCCAAATTTTATTCGAAATTTTTTATTTAAGAAGTAATATTCTTAAAAAGGTAAAAATATATTTTATTTTTCAAAAAAATGCCATATATACAAAATCTATGTGGCAGGCGAGTGCACCCACACTTTTTGCCACATCAACGCCTAGGAAGGTACTGAATCTCGAAAGGCCAAGTAGAGGGGATAATTAAGATGGAACATAGTTCATAAAGGATACGAATAATTTGAGCCAGTTTAGAGGTGGTTTAATGTATTTTGTCATTTTTTTAAATTACCATAGGCCGATGCCCTTGCCTAAAATTTGCAGAATATATATTTGGACTCAAACATCCTAGAGCATCTTTGCATTTTTGTTTGCAGAATAATTGTCAAAATCAAGAAGAAAATAAAGTAAACAAGCTACTTTTGAGCATAACATTTTCTTTATATATTACTACGAGTGGCGAACAGACGGGTCGGATCGGATATAGCTCGTGTCGAAAACGAGTAATGAAAAAACGGATCAATTTTCCGACTCGACCCATATTAATATGGATAAAAAATGAGTTAATCGGCGGATAATATGGGTTAACCATATTATCCATGACTTCTTGTACATGATCAATTTTGGAAAAATTCTAGTCTCCCTAACTTGAGGAACCCCTCAATTTGAGGCTTTACAAATGTAAAATTTAGACCCATTATCCATTTTCTAAATGGATAATAGGAATGGATAATGGGGTTCTTGTCCATATTTGACCCGTTTTTAAAAAGTTCATTATCCAAACCATTTTTAGTGGATAATATGGGCGGTTAACTGTTTCCTTTGAACCATTTTGTCACCTCTATATATTACTATGGTAAACTAACTTTTTTACAAGTCATAAAAGAAATTTTCCTCTCTTTGCCTTAGGGCTGGGCATATATCGAGTATAACAGATAGCTCAAACCGATAAAATGCTATTGGGTTATTGATATGTAATACCCCCAATATTTTAAATGAGGTCATATGGGGTATTTAGTAAATAATTTATTTTTTTTTTAAAAAGAAAGAAAAAAATGAACTAACTAAAAAAAAGAAGGAAAAGTTAAGAATTTAAACCAAAGGGCCGAAGCTCATTAATACATTTGCCAATAAAAGATGAAAAGGGTTTAGAAGCAAATTGCTTCTGAAGGAAACAAGCAGAACAAAAAAAAATAAAAATACAAATGCGCACAAAAAAAAAAAAACACTAACAGAGAAAGGAAAAGGGGAAAAAGAGAAGAAGAAGAAAGCTTTGGCCAAAGGCCTTAAGAAGAATTGGGAGTTAAAATTGAAAGTTTTAAAGCTCTCCTTCGACTCAAGAGGTTAACCTTCTTCCCTCATCTGTTAAACTATTTCACAGCATCTATGCAATTTCATGTAGTACAAAAGAATTCAATATCAACTTTCTCTTATAAAGAAATATACAATTAATATGGAGATAATGAGGTTATAAAGGTTTGGTTTAAGCACTGATAGGTCTAATTTTAGAGCAATAAATTATACTAAATAGTTTGAAATTGATAGAATTATGGACTATTTCTGTGATTAAATATAAATCCACAAACTAAGATTCAAACATGAACCCCGATGATTGGGTATTCTAAATTAGTGAAAGATTTAGCCTAAATGAGGCAATTAACATGAGATCGATGTTATGAAATTATAGATTGATTGGAGGAATTTGTACGAGTTGCTTGAGGTGAAGCAGTTGATATTTCGGCATGAGTACTGTGAGTAGTAATCTTACCGCAATTTGTGTTTTCATAACATGCATGATTTACACATAATTTTTAATATGAATATGTTACCGATTAATTTGAGTTGCATGTGAGACAAGTCTTTTACTCGATATGATACCAAAATAGTTATTTGACATGATTACCGTTGTTTTAAATATTCTTGATGCCACTAGATATGTTTTATCGTTACTTGAATTTACTGTTATCGAAATAAAATTATATGATTTTATAAGAATCAAAATACCTTATATTGTTTTAAAATATTTTCCTATGAGTATATACGGATACAGAGACAAGTATAAATGGGAGTAGACTTTGAAGGATCTCGTAGCTAACAGTGGGTTCGTTAGACCTGGTGCACCTTGTATTTATGGATTACAGAGTATAGTTATAGACTCTCGCTAGTAGGAAGGAAGAACTAACATACTGTTACCGATTTTCCTCGAGTAGGGACTATCGCTATATTTGACTTCTTGCAAGGAAGTCTACAGTTATACCGATTACATGATCCGTTCATTAAAACCTCCCAAAATGTGAATATTGATATTATACAGTGATTATCGAGCTTGTCGACATCCCCTTTTTCCTCGCAAAATCGGGTTTACGACATTTGGGAAGACAACTCTATTCCCGTATGGGATTTGGGTTTTGGATTTGGAGAGTCGCCACCTAATGATTAAGTGCATTAGGACACTAAGAGTTTTTGAGTTGGAAAACCAGAGTTTGGGTAAGTGCTAGATTTATCTCGAGGGGAAGGTGTTAGGCACCCCTCAAGATCCACTAGTGTGGTTCCCGACCATGTTATAATTGTGACTTTACAAATAAGCAATTAGGTCTCAAATAAAGAGGCTTGCACACAAGTTTAAACTTATTTGAGAAAAAGATAATGCAGGATTTCGTGAAGAATAAAAAAAAGGATTTAAATAACTTATAGAGAAAACAAATAAGACATAAAGGGAGGGGAGTCCTAGATTTATACATAATATGGATCACCCTACACAACACACGGTAACCGTTTATACATATGGTGTTATCGCGTGGTCATCATATCCATATTCTACCCTCCCACCCCGTTAAGGTATTAAACGCGGAATGGTCTCGTTTTAAAACGCGGAATGGTCTCGTTTTACTTATTGCATGCTATTACCCGCCCCATCCTATCAGTCCCGGAGGTACTTAGGACTACTAATCCTAAAGGGTAGGATATTAGGCTGATTGGTTTTCAAAGTACAAAATCTAAGGCGACATACAAAACACATACTGCATGTTGGGGGGGGGGAGGGGGGGGGACGAGCATGTAAATACGTAAAGGCCCATGTACACCTCCTCAAACAAAACACACAAGTAGCATGCCTTAAACATAATTACGGTCTCAAAAGATAGGGATTTTTCAGCGGTTAGAACTTGGTTTTAGAAATAAAGTAGTAATAATAATAGCACGATTCTGGATAGAGATAGGTAACCCAGAGATTTGCAGGCATAAAAATCAGAAACCAGTAAAAGTAAGGTGTGTCATTTTACAAAAAATCATTTTCAACAGAGTTTTTGTTTTAAGAAAAGGAAAGTTGAGTGAACTTCAGAAGATCTCAACACTAAAGGGAACTGCAAAGTTAAAATTTAAGGGAGTTGATTGGTTTTAGACTAATAGAAATACAATCGATCACTTCTCAACGAGCCTAATGTTTGCCTTGGCATCGTTATACAGTACCTGATTATTCGAAGATGAACACTCATATCTTAATTTTGATTCACGCGTGATAAGCTATTTGTAAAAAAACATTTTAACCCACTTAGACATATTTTAACAAAGTCGTTAGCTAAACAGGAATCAATTACTGCAATTCGAACGAGAAGTTCTAAAGGCAGGATATCTAATGCACATAAGAATTCCTAAAATATGATTTCTAATATGCCAATGCAGTAATGAAAAATTGTTGGTTTGTTGCTAATTGCTTATTGATTATTAACTGATCATGGTTACAAGGTGACCGTAATGACAAAATGAAAATAAGGAACCTAAAGCAGGATTTCTAATGAATGAGATGCATGACCTATACAGGTTGTCTATTGCGCAAATAATAGATAGAATCCTATAAGCATGTTTTCTACCTATGATTTATACTAAGCATGCATAACCCTCCCTCATATTCACTATTCACCCCAATTGTTTGTTTACAAAATTATTACAAACCAATAGCATCTGAATTACAACATAAAAAAAATAAGAAGCTACGCTATAGGAAGCCTTCAATCAGGCCCAATCTTCCAACCTCAACCCCTTCGAGTTCACAACCTTTGCCATGGTCTAGGTGCGGCAAAGCTCCCTAGGGCTCCCATTGGGTCCCTGGCCAATACCAGCACCTAGACAATTTAGAAAATTGCAGGATATGTGCAGTGGAATGCCAACCTCGTGTGTCAAAGTTCAGTGGGTACTCAGAGGTACCCAAAGCAATGCTCACACGAAGGGGGCAGAACCTATTTCCTAAGAGTAGTGAGAGTGCTAGGTATGATTTTTAAAAGGAATTGAGTTTGAAAAAAAAAACAGTTTGAAAATGATCCAACAAGAATCAATTTTTTTGAAAGAAAATAATGGAAGAGTGTAACAGTCATGAAAGGGAGGTGAGTAGAGCAATCTCAGAACTAAAATATCACACATAGTTCAGGGAAGCAAACATAAACAGGGGAAAGGGAAAATGGGGACAAGTAATTCACATGTAAGGATAGATTTGCACACACGCAGACATCAAAGAAAGCATAGCAAGGCTTGAACAGTCATAACACATCACAAAGTATTCATGCCAAGGGCTTAACAACCTTAAATTGAGGGATGCCAAACAAACTCACACATCATGCTCAGGGAAGGGGTTCATGATTACTTAATAGCTAGGGAGGTCATGATTACATGCTGATAATGCACTGGGAGTAAGGAAAAGTTGTAGCAAACAAGTAAGGGAATCAGTAGACATGTTGAATTGAGGAAATGGTAATCACATCAATGAACTAGCAAGGAGGCATGCTAATTACATTGTAAACAGCAGAACCATAAATAGAAGCATAAAAGAAATAAGAGGAAGTGCAATATAAATAAAAACATATTGCTTTTGGTTGCTGTAAATCAAATAGAAGACATACCAGTAAGAGAGAAAAAGCAGAATCCAAAGACCAATGAGTGGCCTATATTATCCTTGGCTTTCAGCCGGCTAATAACAAGCAGGAGCAGAGTATAGCAATAGAACATAAAAGCAAGAGAGAATGCATATTTTAAAGTATTTAGTGGTATGTAAGTCAGAAGTCTCTCTCTTTCTTTTTGTAAAGACCTAGGGTATTTATAGTTGATAGTAGGGGTTAAAAAAAAGGTAAAAATGGCAGAATTATGTTAATTAAAGAACTCGAAATCAATTAATCAAAGAATCACGAAGGTACTCCCATTAATTAAGGGAATCAAAATCAAAGAAAGAGATTCAACAGCATATAAGGCAAGTAGGGAAAAATTAGTGTAAAATTAAATAAGGGAAGGAATCGAGACTCAGTACCGCACCTAATAGCCAATTAAGACCAAATTCAGAAAAATCCTAATTAAGGAAAGGCTTAAAAGAACAGAGTACTATAGAAAATAAGGTAACAACACCAATTAATTCAAACGGGCAAGTAGAATGCTAGGGTTTAAAAGAAAGTTCTTTGAATTACCAATCAATCAAGGAAAATCAGAATCAATCATGTGAAGTCATGATTCTGCATTTTTGTCATATAAATAGAGGTGAATGAATACAAGTAGCGAGCCAAAATTAGCTACATAGGCAGAAGGGGAACAGGAGACGAGCAAACACAATCACTCAGAGCTTAGTGGAAACAAACATGTCATACTCGAAGCACGGTGATCATGAAACATTAACAGGATTCAAGCAAATTGGCTAGCAGACAGAACCAAAGTAAGAAAAATCAGGCTGATACACGAAGAAACAAACTAACACATAGGGACAAGGCAAAGGAAATTAGTCTAACACGCATAACCAAGGCAAAGAGACATGCCAACACCCTTAATCGAACAAGTAAACATTTTAGAAATTAGGGTTTCTTAGCAGAGTCAAATTAAAAGAGTAAGAGCACAGAAATTAGTCAGAATAAACAAAGAAGAGGTTTTTAACCATAAAGAGAATCAGTCAAATCATGCATAAAGAAATCTAAGAAAACCCTAATTTTCAAGGAGAGTAAAAAAAATGATTCAAAGTAAAAGGTTTTTCGGAATGAACTCGAAAATAAGCAGAACGTAGAGGAAAACACGAAAATATCATGATAATAGCACTATTTTGAGAGGTTCAGGAGAGAGCTGGGGTTTCAAAAGCGGAAACCCTAATAGAAGTGGAGAAAAACTGTTGAAACCTCATAGATCGTAATATATCGGGTGTGATTTCGCCTGAAATCACACCGGAGAACCTGCAAATGGCAGAACCAGGAACCCTAGGTCTCAATATCCATAGTCCATAAGCCTCGAAGGTCCCAGAGGCGTTGCACAGGACGGTGAGAGGCCCATCAGAGCCCCAAGGTTGAAGGCAGGTAGCCGGAGATGGATAGAAACAGACTAGGTGAAGCCTTCATGGACTGATTCGCATGGTGGGGGTTTTGGGGCCTCAAAAATAGAGAGAACCAGTGATCTTAAGGTGTCATGGCGGTTGATGGTCGAATGGGGGTAAGATTGGAGGTGGCCAGAGAGGCAGTGGAGTTCATCAGAGAAGAAGAGAGAACCAGAAGGTTCTAGAGAGAAGGGAGAGGGAGAGACGATATATAGAGAGAGAGGGTCTCAGAGAAAGTGAGGGGTTTTGGGAGGGGTAGTTTAGATTTAATTAGGGTAATTAAATCTGGGCCGTTGATCTCATTTGATCAACGACGCAGATTAAAACGAATTGGACCGGGCTGTTTTGGGGATTGGGCTGGGTTGGCTTAAAATAGGATATTGGGCCATTTAAAAAATATGATAGGGGTGTGGCCAATTTGGCTATAATTGAAATAAATAAGGTTGTTTGTTAAATAGCCAATTTTTCCTTTTTATTTTTATTTTATACAATAGCAATAATAATTTTAAAACCAAATTAAAAGTACTGAACTAATTCATAATATGTAAATGTTAATACAAAAATACTGAAAATAATTTTATAATTGCAAAATGCTATTAATCGTAATATAGGCTATAATTGTAATTTTATGCAATTTAGCTCAAAAAATATCAAATAACTTTGTAAAAATATGCAAAAAATCCCCTTAATTATATCTTGGTGTAAACACGAGAATAAAATAAATCATTTACCAAAAATTCTAGTTTGAGAATAATTATTGAATTTTGTAATATAAAACTAGATAATAAACTGATTTTAAAAATCTTTAAAAAATAAAGAAAAATATCAAAACTTTTGGGCATGCTTATATGTGCATGTACATGCTATTTTGAGAATATTTTGAGTATAAAAAATATTGTTGTGACCAAAACACTCACGCAAGTATACGCGATCGGCAAGTAATATAGTAGTAAGTAAAGTATCGTTCCCACGAGGAATTGTGATCAACTTCTCGACTGATGCAGACTCAAACAATTATCAATTCAAGATAAATTTTCACAAAATATATATAGAACCAATTTA
>MU730371.1:56690-97469 GCA_026770625.1 Nicotiana glauca
TGTGTAGACTATGACTTTGGTTCCTACTAGATAGGACCTGAACTTATCAAATGCCCATACTACTGCAAGTAACTCTTTTTCAGTGACAGTGTAATTCATTTGAGCCGGATTAAGAGTTCTACTCGCATAATGAATGGAGTAAAAGATTTTCTCCTTCCGCTGCCCCAAAATAGCTCCGATGGCTATGTTACTTGCGTCACACATCAACTCAAAAGGTAGTTCCCAATCTGGAGTAATAATAATTGGTGCAGTAACTAATCTTCTTTTCAGCTCATCAAATGCTTTCAGACAAGCATCATCAAACTTGAAGCATGTATCTTTCTCAAGAAGCCTGCACAAAAGAGATGAAATTTTTGAAAAATCTTTAATGAAACGTCGATAAAAACCTGCATGGCCCAAGAAACTGCGAATGCCTTTGACAGATATTGGTGGGGGCAATTTTTCAATTGCTTCCACCTTTGCTTTATCTACATGCAATCCATTCTTGGACACTTTATGTCCTAGGACGATACCTTCTCTTACCATGAAATGACACTTTTCCCAGTTTAGTACCAAGTTAGTCTCTTCACACCTAGCTAGTACTTTATCGAGGTTCGTTAAACAGTTATCAAAAGAACAATCTGAAAACAGAAAAATCATCCATGAATACTTCTACAAACCTCTCGACCATATCAGTAAAAATGGCCATATGCACCTTTGAAAAGTCGCAGGTGCATTGCAAAGACCAAATGGCATTCTCTTGAACGCATACGTGCCATAAGGACACGTAAAAGTGGTCTTTTCTTGATCCTCTGGGGCTATAGTAATTTGATTATACCCAGAGTAACCATCCAAGAAGCAGTAGTATTCCTGGCCAGCCAATCTATCAAGCATTTGGTCCATAAATGGGAGGGGAAAGTGGTCCTTCCGGGTGGCATTATTCAATTTTCTATAGTCAATGCAAATTCTCCACCCTGTGACAGTTCTTGTTGGGATTAAATCATTATTCTCATTTACTACCACAGTCATCCCCCCTTTCTTAGGGACACATTGCACTGGACTTACCCACTTACTGTCAGAGATAGGGAATACAATACCTGCATCAAGCCATTTAATCACCTCTTTTCTTACCACCTCTTTCATGTTGGGATTTAGGCGGCGTTGTTGTTCTATGCTTGGCTTGTGTCCTTCCTCCATGAGGATTTTGTGCATGCAGAAAGCAGGACTAATACCTTTGATGTCGGCCATTGTCCACCCAATTGCTTTCTTATGCTCTCTCAATACTCTCAACAATTTTTCCTCCTGCAATTTAGATAAATCAGAGGAAATAATAACAGGTAATATATCTGAGCTACCCAAATAAGCATAAAGAAGATGAGAAGGTAAAGGCTTTAGTTCCAATTTTGGAGCTTCTTCAATTGATGGCTTGGGAGGAGGGCCATCTGGCCTGTTCAAGGATTCAAAACGAATTAATCCTTTCAAATATTCACATGAAGTATTCAGAATATGCTTCATTTCTTCAACCTCATCATCAATCTCCAGACTATCAAACAATATAATTGCCTTCTCTAAGGAATCCTTCAAGTACACACTTGGGGCTATGAGTTTCTCATCCATCTCCATGACAGAGATCATGGACAATTCTTCATAATGGCGAGGAAGTTGCATAGCTTTATATACATTAAACACAGCTTCCTCGTTGTCAACTCTCATGATCATTTTTCCTTCCCTGACTTTAATTATGGCATCACCTGTGGCTAAGAGAGGTCTTCCTAAGATAATAGGAACTTTTTCATCAGCTTCAAAATCCAAGATGATAAAATCAGCGGGAAAAATAAATTTCCCAATTTTTAACAACACATCTTCAATCACTCCCTCCGGGTAGGCGATGGACCTGTCTACAAGTTGCAACATAATAGTGGTGGGTTTTGGATCTCCCAAACCCAATTGCTTGTACAAGGATAATGGCATCAAATTGATACTTGCTCCCAAGTCACAGAGTGCATGGCCTACATCAACATTCCCAATTCTCACCGGTATAGTAAAGCTGCCTGGATCCTTAAGCTTTTGAGGATGATTATTTTGAACCCTTGAAGTGCACTCCTCAGTAAGTGCAACTATTTTAAATTCTGTCAATCTCCTCTTATTAGCCACAATGTCCTTCAAGTATTTAGCATACTTTGGAATGTCTCTAATCGCATCTACCAATGGAATGTTCAATTGAATTTGATTTAACATAGTGAGAAATTTGTTGAACATGCGATCATCATTCTTTTTCTGCAGCCTTTGTGGAAATGGTGGTGGTGGTCTTGGAATGTTCATATGTGCTGGAATTTCATCATCTTTCTTTTCCTCTTGTGTTGCTTTTAGAATTAATTCACCTTCCGGTATTTGCTTATTTTTTTTCTTTGATGGAACATCTTCTAACTCCTTTCCAGTTCTAAGCGTAATCGCACTCACTTGAGGATTTTTTTCTGTATCACCTGGAAGAGCACCTGTTGGCCTGGTATTTTGATTTGCAGCTAACTGTCCCATTTGCCTTTCAAGATTTCTGAAGTCTGTTCTGAGTTGCTGATTGTCTTGCAACAATTTTTTCAACAAATCATTTGTACTCTCCTCAGCTTGCTGTGGCGGCCTTTGAGGTTGATTAAAATTTTCTTGGGGTCTAAATTTTTGATTTTGTTGATTCCCACCCCAAGAGAAGTTAGGATGATTCCGCCAATTTGGGTTGTAAGTGTTCCTATATTGAGCTTGTTGGTTCATCGGACCTCTATTTTGTTGCCCCACATAATATATAGATTCAGGATTCACGGGGCACATGTCACTCGTGTGATTGTCACCACACATTTCACAACAAACTGACATTTGTTGGACCTGCTGCATTGGTTGTGATGGCCCCATTGTCATTCTTGTCATTTGATTTGCCAATTTTGCTAAATCTGCTCTCATAGCGGAAATGTCATCCAGCTCAAGTAACCCTGCTTTTTGTTTCATTTCTCTCCTTGGTTCTCCTTTACCTTGCCAATTATGATCATTAGCAGTAAAGTGATTCAGCAGAAGTTGAATTTCACTGTATGGTTTTGCCATGCAACTACCTCCACAAGCTGAATCAAGATTCATTTTGGAAGTCTCGTCTANAGGGAAATAATGTCGGCCTGACAAAATCTTTGGAAACATTTGGATAGTTGTAGGTATCCGTTATTTCCAAAAAATTCTGAATATGCCTCTGTGGGTCTTCATGAGATAGACCTACATATTGCCCAGTGGACTGTATCAGCTGCACCATGTACTGTTTCAGCTCAAAGTGACCAGTGATTTCAGGCTTCACAATAGCCTGAGTCATGTTAGCAAGGTTTGGCCTTGATGCTTCTATCACCACCCGTTCTTGATTACCTGCCATCACTGTTGGCTGTGGTTGAACTTGAATGTTCAACTCTTCTTCTGTTTTGTTTCTAGCTTCCCACTCCTTCCTTGTTCCATTAATTGTCCTTTCAATTTCAGGATCAAATGGGAAGAGGTTGTTTGTGCTTCTGCTCCTCCGCATCCAAGAGAAGAACCTGTGCCACACAAACAAATAGATGGAAATTTTTTATATTTTTATTAACAACTAATAAAATCTTAAAACGGTTAAGTAGCTAATTTCAAACTCCCCGGCAACGGCGCCAAAAACTTGTTGCGACCAAAACACTCACGCAAGTGTACGCGATCGGCAAGTAATATAGTAGTAAGTAAAGTATCGTTCCCACGAGGAATTGTGATCAACTTCTCGACTGATGCAGACTCAAACAATTATCAATTCAAGATAAATTTTCACAAAATATATATAGAACCAATTTACAAATTACTTAATAATTAAACAATAATTCAACACAAAATTACTACAACAATTGCACAATATTTTGATAACAATTTGGATAAGGATATTCCAGGGTCATGGACTTGCTAGCGATCATGCTACTATCTTAGCTTAAGATTGATTTATTGAATTATCCGGGTTATTGATTATAGGGTTAATAATACTCATAAGAATTTGTCGATTTCTTATGCATCTATTCAAGTTAACTTAATACCTATATGTCTATGGTATTAATATTAGCAAGAATGCATTTACAACTCCTATTCTTCAACCAAACAAGGCAATTAAGTATATGTCTATCTTAATTGCGAATTCTTCACCCGATGCCCGGGATTCAAAACTTGTTCTATTTGATTCTATATGCAACCAAGAATTTCCTTTGTCAAGTTTAACTCAAGATTCGTAAATAATATTTCACTTGTAGCTACGCAGTAAAATAATTAAGAGCATAATCAAATAAACAACCCATAACAATAGATTCTAGATCTTCAATCTAAGCTTCAAACAACAAGATCATCTAACATCCATGACCCCAGAATACTTTGGTTTTTAGCTACTCATATTCATACAAAAATCAACAATATTAATATTAAACATACTATAAACAAACTACAAGATGAAAGTTTAGAAAAACTCTTTAAATTGTTGCTCCAAGGTAGTTATCTTCAATTCCTTCCTTAGCTCCAAGAGACTTCAATGGCTTCCTTTCTCTCAAAATCTTCTCTCTAGAATCAATAGTAATTTTCCACTCCCTATCAATAATGTCCCTAAAAATCTGATCCTTCTCCATAATAGAAGGTTGCATTAATTAATTTTTTGAGTGGAAATCTGTGAGTTTCCAATTTTACCCTTCCATAATATGTTTTTCCCCGGATAGAAACGCGCGAAGTAACGCCCGAAGAAATAACTTCGCGCGTTTATTCGCGCGTCTGATACTTGTTTCGTTCCTTATTCGCGCGAAGTTTCGCGCGAAGAAGATACTTCGCGCGTCTGGGAGGATTTTTCAACCATTTCTTGTTTCTTGATTGTACGAACACAACTCCGAAGGGTTGTTTTTGCTCCTGAATCATTCCATAACATTTCCAAGTGTTGATATAGGCTCATTTTTCTGCAAAGTATACGAATCACAAATTAAATGCCTATTTCTCATCAATTTCATACATTATGTTATTGGAATAGAATTAAATGGAAGCATAAATAATGGCTAAACCACTCAGTTTTCGCCTATTATCAAATATGTAGGCAAAAATTGGGATCAACAACTGCCCTTCTTTACCCGGGAAGGATGAAAGAGTTGTTGGGTAAAGATATGATGGCCAATTTTGACCAAGCTCTGGTCTCTGAGCCGCCTATATATCCCTAGTCTTACAGGAATCATGCCATATTTAGTTCGGGGAAATCCGTCGGCGGAATATGCCGATGGAGAGTTCGAGAGACGAACGCAATATTCGGGTTAGAAAGAATGGTCAGGGACTGATGGGGTGCGGGAACCGAAGCGGGATCGCTCCTGCTGTGATGGCCATTGCTAGTCGGTGTACTTGCAAATAAGCAATACGAGCATATATCGTGCATAAATTTAAACGTGATGCAAGTTCCCATTGGACCATGAATGCTGTCTTCGGACGAATAGGATGAAGTCCTCGGACCATGACGTCCTAGGCTATGAAGCGTATAATAAAGGATTCGCAGGCTATGAAATTATGTTCTCGGGCTATGAAGATGATGCCTCCGAACCATGATGCCTTTGAATGATGATATGCAAAAGATAGAATCAGGGTTCTCAGGCCATGGCATGTCGTTCTCGGGCTATGGAAATGGTGCCTCTGAACTACGATGCCTTCGGATAATTTGGCAATCTTTCAGCCCATGAAATGCATGATTTGGCGATCTTTCAGCCGATGTAGAGGTTCAAATAAAGCGGCGATATTTCAGCCGATGTGAAGTGTGAAAATAAATGGCAATATTTCAGCCGTTGTATACGTGAAAAATAAATGGTGATATTTTAGCCGATGTAAAGATTTAAATGACGGTTGGCAATCTTTCAGCCGTGCAGATGGAGGTAGAGCTTAACCTCGGAAGGTAGAATGGCAGCCTTATGCAATGCAGAGAAATGCAGATGGAGACAATGCTTAGTCTCGGAAGGCAGAATAGTAGTCTTATGCGATGAAGAGAAATGCAGATGGAGGTAGAGCTTAACCTCGGAAGGCAGAATGGCAGCCTTATGCAATGCAGGGAAATTTCAGATGGAGACAATGCTTAGTCTCGGAAGGCAGAATAGTAGCTTTAGGCAATGCAAGAATGCAGATGGAGACAAAGCTTAGTCTCGAAAGGTATAAAGGTAGCCTTATGCAATGCAAGAATGCAGATGGAGACAGAGCTTAGTCTCGGAAGGCAGAAAGGTAGCCTTATGCAATGCAAGAATGCAGATGGAGACAGAGCTTAGTCTCGGAAGGCAGAAAGGTAGCCTTATGCAATGCAAGAATGCAGATGGAGACGGAGCTTAGTATCGGAAGGCAGAAGGTAGCCTTATGCAATGCAATAAATAAAGGTGAAGAGTAGCGAAATCTCTTAGCTGATAGATAATAGTTGATAGTTGATTGTGTCATTGTGACTGCTGGGGATGATATGTGCGGACAACACTTGTAAGTGAGTGGTGATTCTGAGAGCTGGACTCCTGTAAAATATGAGTATGTAACCGTATCTGATGGTTCGATGTCTTGGGGTGCCTGCATTCAAAGAAAAATCATGAGTTTTGTCAAGGGGGAAGGTTAGCTCGTCTTCCCATGGTCTCCGCTCATCCTACTTGGCATTGTGTATCATCAGGGTAGCGTCGGTGAACAAAACAATTTGATAGTAGCCATGCATAATTTGGTAATTAAAATTTTAAAATATGATGTAAATACATAATTTAAAATAATTTTCTTTTAGATGAACTGACGACTGCGACGCAATCCAAGATATTGCAATTTCCTTCGTTCCAGAATTTGGAGGGTCCTCCTCAAAATTCTGCCCCAGTTTACTGGGCTGGTGCTTGCGATGGATGCGCGTTGGTGAATGGATGAAGATCAACTTCGGAATTTTAAGGATCCTCTTCAAAATTCTGCCCCAGTTTCCAATATCGGGGAGGGGGGAATGAAAATTTTATTAAATTGTGACCGAACCCATAAGGCTACCTACGTATCCCCACTTAAATGGGAATCAGGTCAGACGTAGTTCAACTTACATCATACAGAAATTATAATGATTACACATAATAACGCTTGACCACATCTGAATTAATTGGCTTTGGCCAGACTTCTCCATCCATTTCTATGAGTATGAGGGCTCCTCTGGTTAGAACTCGGTGAACCATGTACGGGCCTTGCCAGTTGGGAGAGAATTTCCCTTTGGCTTCATCTTGATGTAGAAAGATTTTCTTCAGTACCAGCTGTCCTGGTGTAAATTGTCCTGGTTTGACTCTTTTGTTGAAAGCTCTGGACATTCTGTTCTGATAAAGTTGACCATGACAAACTGCATTCATTCTTTTTCATCTATGAGGGCTAACTACTCGTAGCGACTCTTTACCCATTTGCGTCTTCAAGTTCCGCTTCCTGTATAATCCTCAATGAGGGAATCTCTACTTCGGCGGGAATGACTGCCTCTGTACCATAAACCAGCATGTAAGGAGTTGTCCCGGTTGATGTGCGAACTGTGGTGCGGTATCCCAATAAGGCGAATAACAATTTCTCATGCCACTGCTTATGTTTTTCTATCATCTTCCTTAGTATCTTCTTGATGTTCTTGTTGGTCGCTTCTACGGCTCCATTCATCTGAGGTCTGTAGGCTGTAGAATTCTTATGCTTTATCTTGAACATCTCACATATTGCTTTCATCAGGTCACTATTGGGATTGGAACCATTATTAGTGATGATCGACTCTGGGATGTCGAACCGGCAAATGATACGGTCGCGGACAAAGTCTGCCACAACCTTCTTGATCACCGCCTTATATGATGCTGCTTCAACCCATTTGGTGAAATAATCAATTGCCTCTAGAATGAACCTGTGCCCGTTTGATGCGGCAGGCTTGATAGGTCCGATGACATCCATTCCCCAAGCGGGAAACGTCCATGGCGAGCTTGTTACAGTAAGCTCATTTGGAGGCACCTTTATCATATCCTCATGTATCTGACAATGATGGCATTTTCGGACATACTGGATGCAGTCCGTTTCCATGGTCATCCAAAAATAACCAGTTCAGAGTATTTTCTTGGCTAAGACGAAACCATTCATGTGTGGGCCACATGTCCCTGCATGAACCTCCTCCAACAATCTGGATGCTTCCTTTTCTTCAACACATCTTAGCAATCCTAAATCAGGAGTCCTTTTATACAGGATTCCTCCGTTGTGAAAGAAGTTATTGGATAACCTTCGTAGTGTGCGCTTCTGAGTAAGCGTTTTCAAGTTCTGGATATTCTCCCATTGTCAAATACCTCTTGATATCATGGAACCAGGGTTTTCTGTCTACTTCTTCCTCGACGTGAGCATAGTAAGCTGGCTGATCATGAATTTTCACCGGGATAGGATCGATGAAGTTCTTATCTGGATGCTGAATCATGGATGATAAGGTGGCCAATGCGTTGGCAAACTCGTTCTGGACTCCGGGGACATGCTGGAATTCTGTCTTTGTAAACCTCCTTCTCAACTCCTGTACATGATGCAAGTACGAGAGTATCTTGGAGTTCTTGGTTGCCCATTCTTCTCGTACCTGATGTATGAGCAAGTCAGAATCTCCAATTACTAGTAACTCCTAAACATTCATGTCAATGGCCAGCTTGAGCCCTAAGATGCAAGCTTCGTACTCGGCCATGTTGTTGGTGCACGGGAACCTGAGTTTGATAGATACCGGGTAATGCTGACCTGTTTCTGATACCAAAACTGCCCCTATGCCAACTCCTTTAAAATTTGCTGCTCCATCGAAAAACATTCTCCAACCATTATACGATTCTGCAATATCTTCTCCTACGAAGGATACCTCTTCATCAGGAAAATACATTTTTAGAGGCTCGTATTCTCAGTCCACGGGATTTTCGGCAAGATGTTCTGCCGGTGCCTGTCCTTTGATTGCCTTATGAGTCAAGTAAATAATGTCAAATTCACTCAGTAGGATTTGCCACTTGGCTAGCTTGCCCATGGGCATGGGCTTCTGAAAGATGTACTTTAGCGGATCCATCCTTGATATGAGATAAGTGGTATAGGCACTGAAATAATGCCTCAACTTCTGAGCTACCCAAGTCAGAGCACAACAGGTGCGTTCTAATAGAGAATACTGAGCCTCGTATGGGGTGAACTTCTTGTTGAGGTAATAGATGGATTTCTCCTTTCTCCCTGTTTCATCATGTTGTCCTAAAATACAACCGAATGCCCTATCCAGTACTGCAAGGTAGAGCAATAGTGGTCTACCCGGTTCAGGTGGAACCAGAACTGGCGGCGTTGACATGTATTCCTTGATTCTATCGAAGGCTTTCTGACAATCATCAGTCCATTTAGTGGCGACATCTTTCTTCAACATCTTAAAGATGGGCTCACAAATGACAGTGGACTGAGCTATGAACCGGCTGATGTAGTTGAGTCTCCCTAAGAAACTTTTAACCTCTTTCTTGTTCTTTGGCTGTGGCAAATCTTGAATGGACTTAACTTTTGACGGATCTAGTTCTGTTCGTTGTCGACTTACGATGAACCCAAGCAGTTTTCAGGTAGGAACCCCGAATGCACATTTGGCGAGATTCAATTTCAAGTTGTATCTTCTCAATCTGTTGAAGAACTTCCTCAGATCTTCCATGTGGTCAGTGGCTTTCTTGGATTTGATGATGACGTCGTCTACATACACCTCGATCTCTTTGTGTATCATGTCATGGAAAATAGTAGTCATGGCCCTCATGTAGGTGGCCCCAACATTCTTTAACCCAAACGACATCATCTTGTAACAATACATCCCCCACGACGTAATGAAAGCCGTTTTCTTTGCTTCTTCTTCGTCCATCCATATATGATGATACCCGGTAAAATAATCAACGAAGGACTGTAACTCGTGCTTGTCGCAGTTATCAATCAGGATGTGTATATTTGGCAAGGGGAAGTCGTCTTTTGGACTGACCCGATTGAGATCCCGTAGTCATCACAGACTCTGACCTTCCCATCCTTCTTTGGCACTGGCACAATATTGGCCAACCATGTTGGATACTCCACTACTCTGAGGACCTTGGCTTTGACTTGTTTGGTAATTTCCTCTTTGATTTTCAAACTCATGTCTGGCTTGAACTTCCTGAGCTTCTTCTTTACCGACGAACATATCGGATCTGTTGGCAGTTTGTGAGCTACAATAGATGTACTGAGACCGGTCATATCATCATATAACCAGGCAAATATGTCCTCATATTCTTTAAGAACTCCGTGTACTCTACATTTTCTGATGGTGACAGGTGAACACTGATGCGCATTTTCTTGACATTCTCTGTATCCCCCAAGTTGACAACCTCGGTCTCATCCAAGTTAGACTTAGGACTATTCTCAAAGTCCTCAACCTCTTTAACGACCTCTTCTAAAACTTCATCCTCTTTTGAGTCTATATCCTTTTGTTGTGCTATCTCGTCGCATGTCAGATTCGTCGGTTCATCAAGATAAGTAATAGTAATGCTGTATAAATAAAGTAAATGATAGAGAAAATAATAAGAGCGAAATTTATAAGAAACTGAAATGCTTTGATAAATTCCAAAATTATTTTGAACATCGGAGCTCTTTCAAAAATTTAAAGATAATACAGAAAGGAAATCGACTAGCGAAAAAGTAAAAGATAATGCATAGTGCTTTGTTCAGCCTTTCTACCCCAAATCTTTTCAGGCCTTGGTGGTTCTGATGGACTCGTTATTGAGGCACGCTCCTCGGCTCATAGCTTGTATGGAAGGGCCTTCCTTCCTTTCCTCCTCAAAAATAACATGACAGTCCATATTGTCCTCTTCCAAGAATAGATTCTTCATCGCCGCTAATGTTTCATCTTCTTCTGACCCATATAAGATGTCTGCCGGCTGGAAAGTCTGCTCCAAGCGGGGTATCGGGTGCTCTAGCGGATAGTAGGGGCTGCGCCATGGTGGCGACCAATTTTTGAATTCTTGCCAAGTATATCCATACCCTAACCCGAAGGTGGTACCATGCTTCTTCAGTTTGATAGGCTTAGTAATTCCCTGGAGGTTCTTGCCGAGCCCTTTGCCAGGTTCATACCCACTTCAATTCAGTATACTTTCTATCTTTTTATCCTACCACTTATCTTTGTCCACGGCGTTGACTCGCTCAATGTGATGGTAGGTTTCTCCGCCTAGCTTCTTTCTTCCTTCGATTGCTGGGATGGTCTGGCGACTGTATATGGGGTTACTGCCGTCGCCATGAATAATCACCTCTTGGTGATTCCACTCGAACTTCACTTCCTGGTGTAGGGTTGATGCTACAGCTCCAGTGGCGTGGATCCAAGGTCGTCCCAACAGTAAGTTGTAAGATGCTGGGATGTCTATCACTTGAAAATCAACGTCGAACCAAGTTGGTTCCATTTGGAGACATAAACTGATCTCCCCAATAGTGTACCTTTGGGAACCATCAAAAGCTTTAATGTTGATAGCCCCATCCTTGATCTCATGCAGACTCTTCCCTAACGTTCTGAGAGTCACCAACGGACAAATATTGAGGCTGGACCCTCCATCAATCAAAGTCCTGGTAATGAAATGGTCTTCGTATTGCACAGTGATGTGCAACGCTTTGTTGTGGCTTAACCCTTCTGGGGGCAACACATCCTCTTGGAAAGTGATCTTATGACTCTCCAATATCTGCCCTATCATGTTCGCCATCTCTCCTCCAGTTATGTTACTGGGTACATACGCCTCGCTCGTATCTTCATCAGGGCATTCTTATGTGTCTCGGAGCTTTTCAACAGAGCTAAGATGGAGATCTGCGCCGGTGTTTTATTTAGTTGATCAACAACTGAGTATTCTTTTGCTTGTATCTTCCGCCAGAGATCATCGGGCACAGTTTCAATAGGCCGTCCAGAGGCCTGCTTACTTGATTCAACTAAATGCTCCGTAGTGTAAACCTTGCCGGTTCTGGTCATATCCTATGCTGCAATTGCTTCTCCAGACCTAGTTTTCCCCTTCCTTCTCGCCTCGGCGGTGTAATCTCAAGGAATGGCCTGTGTATGGAACGACGTCATGGCTAAAATTGCTACAAGAATGGGAACCCTCATTTTGGGAGGTAACACAACTACTTCAAATGGTACAGTTGCCCTTGGAGACCCAAACTCTACCTCAATTGGCTCTGCGGTCTTTGTGGATGACGGTGTTTCAAGCTCGAGAGGTACGGACATATTTTCTTCAGCATCCCTAGAGGGCTGGATTTGGACTATAATTGGATTCAGTGTGACTGTTGGTTTCTTGGGCTCATCACCTTCGGCAATTAATCCAATCGACCGTTTGGGGTCCCAATCATCTTCTACCTCGATCATGTGCACTCCTCTACCCTTATGATTAGGCAGGGGATTGTTGCGAACATTGGGAGAAGTCTCATTCGCCACGATGATCTTATTGTCAATTAAAGCTTGGATTTTGTCCTTCGGAGATCGGCATTCATCAATGGTATGCCCCTTCATGCCGAAATGATATGCACAAGTTTTGTTTGGGTTGACCTATTGGGAAGGACGTAACCGGCAGGTTTAAGCCTTTCATATAGCTGGTCGATTGGCTCGGCGATGGCATTGTATTGCTTGGGAGGTCTACGATCGAAGTTAGGACGTGGTCTAGGGAAGTTTTGGTGGGCGGGAGGTGATTGATAGCGGGAAGGTTAAGCATTATAGGCTTGGTAAACGAGTGTGGGTTAGGAATATCTTGGTGAGGTAGGTTGATATGTGGGTGGTGGAATTTGGTAAGAGGGCGGAGGTGCTTGGTAATTAGGGATAGGTTGATATGTGAGAGAAGGTACCGGGTAAGCTTGGTATTTTACTGGGAACTTGGTTCTCTGTGCAACCATCACGGCACTCATATCATTTTTCTTTGACATGCCACCAGATTGTAGGGCTTTGTTACTAGCCTGCAATGCCTCAAAATTAATGACCATACTGCTTTTAATGCCTTCCTCAATCCTTTCTCCTAGCTTGATGATGTCGGAGAATTTATGGCCCTCTATTAGCATCAACCTCTCATAATACTGCGGATCCTAAGCTCGGACGAAAAATCGGTTCATCTGTTCTTCTTCCAAGGCCGGCCTAACTTTAGTAGACTCTGATCTCCAATGAGTAGAGTACTCGCAGAACGTCTCTATAGGTTTCTTCTTCAAATTCTGGATATAGAAGATGTCTAGCACATTCTCCGTATTGAATCTGAACCTGTCCATAAAATCGGACGCCATTTCTACCCAGGTTGTCCACTTCTTGGGATCTTGGCTAATGTACCAAGATAGCGCATCACCTTTCAAACTTCTCATGAAGAGCTTCCTGCGAATCTTTTCATCTCTTCCGACACCGACCAACTTATCGTAGTATGTCCTCAAATGGACTCTAGGATCCACAGAGCCATCAAACATCTAGAACTTAGGAGGTTTGTACCCCTCGGGAAGTTTGACGTCTGGCTGAATGCAAAGGTCCTCATAATTCAACCCCTCAATACCTTTGTTTCCTTCAACGCCCTGGACTCGGCTAGTCAGTTTCTTGAGCTCTACGGCTAGGTTCTTGATGAGAGAGTCTTTGTCATCAGACTCTGGTGTGCTTGAAATAGGTTGAGTGTATTGTGGCATAGTTTCCACGTAGATGGGGCGTGGTGGGGATGATCATTTAGTGTTTCAGGAATGAGGAGCGGGGTGTTGTTGGAAGTATGACAGGCGTTGCAATTTTGATGGGGAGCAGGTTGTTTCTGTGGTTTTGGGACGTTCTATGGAGGTATAGGATTTTGAGCATTGGGAAAGTTGATGTCTGGGGTAGTGAGGGACAATGACAAGCTTGCCAAGTTCCGAACTTGGTCCAGTTCTTCTTGAATTTTCAGTAACTTCTGTTCGAGCTGAGTGACACTTTCCTTGGACACCTGAACACCGTGAGGAACCTCTACCCTTTTAATTGAGTTCTACTTCCTGATGTTGCTCAAGTCTTCCATTTTTTCCTTGTTTTTGTTTCTGATAGGACTCGGAGGAGGAGGAGGTGGAGAGCCCTTAGATCTTGTGGAGTAGGATGATGATGCCAGAGTGCACGAACTAACCTTTTGGGGAGAGGAATAAAACAAAAAGTAAAAACAAAAAGGTAATAAGTTAGTACGGGTTATGAGAAAAAATGTTGCAATATTTAAACACATAATGCAAGAATATAAATCATATCCTAATTTGGGTGCCTCATTGTACCCGAGGTAGGCCTAGCGACAAGTTGATTTGGAGAACTTATAATGCTAAATGCCTCATTTTATTGATAAAAATAAGACAAATCCCAAAACGACACTAAAATTGCATAAAGTAAGAATGTCACTAATGGCCATTGGCCTTATTATATTTTAAAGCAAAAGAAAAGACTCCTAACTACTTGGTCCCAGAAGGACCTTCTTCAGGTTGCATGTTCTCGTTGATCAGATCCTCCAGCTCGCGTAGATTTTCCAGTAAAAATGCCTTCGCCTTCCTTAGTGTTTTTATAGTCGGTAACTCTTTTCCTCACTTTCCCTTCTAGATATTCCAGCTTCTCACTAGCCCTGGTGACTCTCTCTTTCCATTTGTTGATTTGGTTACTTGATGGGAGGTTCATCCACCAGGTCAGCAAGAGTGACAGTATGTTGACCATTGCGAATTCGGGAACTTTGTCATTCATTTCCTGCAAAACAAAAAGGTTAAGACCCTTACCCCCGCCAGACTCGACTATTTGAACCAATAATTAGCATTAAAGCATTTAGTTCTCCAAATAAATGCACAGAACGTGGTGGTGTCCGTTTGGGTTTCAAGGAAACCCGGTGGACTTTAGACAAGGCTATCTTAAAGAGTCATTATGCGGACAACATAACTGACTCGGCTAGGTTTGACCATGATGCATACACAGTTGAACAAAGTGAGGTTTCTAAGGGGTATTAGACTGGTACCCTTGAGCGGACAACTCAAGAGGGAAAGGCACAGAACCGTCGACTGCACCGCTGATCGACTGGTTTTACCGCAAATACGCCTTTACCAAATTTAAGGGGTGATAATATCAGACGGGCACAACCATTTATTATAAGTGTTGCTATGGTATTTGTTTGGCACGAGTGGAATATGATGTTGAAGATGCAATAACAAGAATGAAAAAAATTGTCACGTATTTGCACGTTCATAAAGTAATGATTACAATAATTTCTCATAATTACAGTAGTATTGAAGGAAAGCAGTAAAAGCATAAAAGAAAAGAAAACAAAAAGCCAAGTCAGTTTCGATGTAGAAAGAGATAAAGACACTAAATTAAAGCAATAAAGAAGCAATAAAGTCACAAATAACATGTAATGGTAAAAGCCTAAAGAAAAAAATTCCCCAGCAGAGTCGCCATGCTGTCGACGCCACCTTTTTCCTCGCGAAATCGGGTTTACGATATTTGGGAAGACAACTCTATTCTCGTTTGGGATTTGAGTTTTGGATTTGGAGAGTCGCCACCTAATGATTAAGTGCATTAGGACACTAAGAGTTTTTGAGTTGGAAAACCAGAGTTCGGATAAGGGCTAGAAATTATCTCGAGGGGAAGGTGTTAGGCATCCCTCAAGATCCACTAGTGTGGTTCCCGGCCATGTTACAATTATGACTTTACAAATAAGCAATTAGGGCTCAAATAAAGAGGCTTGCACACAAGTTTAAACTTATTTGAGAAAAAGATAATGCAGGATTTCATGAAGAAGAAAAAAAAGGATTTAAATAACTTATAGAGAAAACAAATAAGAAAGCACATAAAGGGAGGGGAGTCCTAGGTTTATACATAATATGGATCACCCCACACAACACCCGGTAACCATTTATACACGTGGTGTTATCGCATGGTCATTGTGAGGACGTGATTTTTGCCTCACATGAATTACTCCCACAAAATCAAACAAAAATTATCTGTTTTTTTATTGTGTGCAATTTGGTGAATTTTTCATGATATTTTATTATTATTTGCATTTTTGTCTGTGTCTAAAAAATATAAAAATAGGTTGTATTTGCGCTTAGGATTTAATTTTATAATTTTAAGTTAGATAGCAAATTACTTATTTTATAAAATGAAGGAAAACCATAAAAAATAATGCACTTTGCATTTTAGTGTTTAATTGTGTGTTTTGGTATTTAAGTGTTTGTGATAATTAGATAATTAGTATTTTTTAGTTAACTTGGTTTTATAATTTTAGGTTTTAATTTTGAAAAATAATTTAGGAAGAAAATAAAAAGAAAAAGAAAAGAAAAGAGGAAGGAAATCAAATTGGGCCAATTTTAATTAAGTTCCCAAGCCCAAACGTTCAAACACCCCAAATCCAGCCCAATCTCAAGCCTATACCCGGTCCAAACCATCAGTCTCAGAGACATGTGAAACGACGTAGTATGGTGACAGAACTACGTCGTTTCAACACCAATTAATCTCAGCCATTCATTCATTCCCCATCCAACTACGTCATTTCAACGCCAATTAATCTCAGCCATTCATTCATTCCCCATCCAATGGCTCACAACCTCACCCATCACCCGCATCCGACCATGACCCGTTCACATCAGAGACCAACCCGGTCTCTATTACAACTGAACGACGTCATTCCATTTAAGTGAACGATCCAAGCCGTTGATCTCGTTTGATCAAACGACCTGAATTCATTCCACCCCCCGTATATAAGTGTGTAACACACCCCCAGCCCCCCTAAGCCAAACCCCTCCCTCATTCATCTCTATGCAGAGACCAAATAGACCACCCCTCACTCCGCTACCTTCCGTCTGCCGAAAATCGCCCACGGCGGCGGACGGTGGCCAAATACTACCAAAATTACACCGTAGCCTCCCTTCAATGTCCTCATGCCAAATCCCCAACAACCTTTCTTCATATCCCAACCCAGTGTCTCGAATATTCATTCGAAGGTCCAAACCCTAGCGCCGCCACAAGATTCTCCGGTGGCTGCGCCACTTCCAATCTTTCCCAAGTTAACACCACCAAACCACAACAACCTCCTCACCCCTAAACCACCACTAAATACCCTCGAATCATCTTAGGTTTTCTCGAATGCCAGACCGAATAATGAAAATTGGATTTGGCCAGGCTTCTTGAGATCTCGAGTTTGAGATGGACTTTAGTCATGTGTTCAGTCAAGAACACGTGGTTAAAGTCTATCTCGGCCCGAAAAATTGAAAGATTCAAGGACGAATCCAACTTGATTTTCTACTGGTCCGATTCTAGGTATTTCCATTTCATTTTTCTGTATTTTACTTTTTTTTGTTTCATTTATTTTCTTTATTTTGTTCCTCTTCTACCCCTTTTCTTCTGAAACTTTGTTGTTTGTGTTTAATTTGTGGATACTGTTTGGTTTAGCTGCATCTAGGGCATCATTTTTGGCACTCACGGTCATGTTGTTTAGAGAATATAGGATAGTTGCAGCTCGTTATATTAAGTAAAAAAATCAGTTGTTCAGGTAGCCTATCGATTTTGAAATTATTAGAACAATATCTAGTATAGTCGTTTGGTGATTAATCGTTTCAAAGTTTGAATTTCAAAAGAGTCAGTCCTCGATTGTTTCACGTCAATTTAAGTTCTTAATTGTTTGTATGAGAAATATTTTGACAGTGTAGTGGTAAAACTTCTAGGATCAGAAATTGATACCCTTTGTTTTTGGTCACCTCTTGTTTCTGATTTGGAGAACTGACTGGCATTTTTTAGTATTCATGATTTAAGAGATAAACAACACAGGATTTAGGGGGTTTAATTTATTATAACTAAGTGGCATGACAACACGGGCTGTCAGGGCACGCCTGGATTTAAATATCAGGCTGCCCATATCAGTTGAATAAAATAATGAAAAATGAGAGTAATGGGGTACTGACATTTTTGTTTTAGTGTCTGGAAAAGTGGGAAAATCAGAGAGTGATGGGGGATTGATTTTCTTAATTAGGTTAAGTGCTCTTAAGAGCTGGAGGGGGCTAAGAAATCTGGATATAAAATAGACTTAAGGATACACTTGGAAAAGACAGATAAGAGAGAGCTTGAAAACATTCTAAGAGAGATTGAGAGAAGGGAGACATAAATAGACATTCTGCCTTACAAAGATAGACACAGAACCATAGAGGTTAGAAAAGGTTTGAAAACTTGAAACTCCAAAACACTATTCCATCGAAGTTTTCTCAAAGAATTTTTTAAATCTAGCTGTTAATTTCAATCTCCAGTTTAGATAAGGATGAAATGGCTTAAATATTCCTTGTGTTTGGTTTGTTGAAATTTGAGAAGTTTTCCTGGGTTTAATTCTAAGCTTGTTCGAGTTTATTTGGGTCTTGGTTTTGGTCATTTACTGGTGCTGCTTGCCTGAACTAAATCCCGAGTTTCAGACTTGAGTCTACTGTCTTTGTGCTGAAATTACTGCTGCTGTTGTGCTATTGCCTAGTTGACTCCCTTTTTCTCATCATTTTATTCGACTTCCAGGTACTCCTCTGGTCTCATGTGATCTGTGAAGAGTCAATGTATGACCAAATTAGAAGATAAATGAGGAAATGTTGTTTGACTTACTCATTGAAGTTTCTCCTATTCTGCTTTTAGTTTAACTGCATAGTATAGTTATGTTTATGCGAACAATACAATGGCCTGTAAATAACTAGACTGTTGGATCTTCCCTAGAACTGTACGAATGTCCTGATTAATGATATCAGTTTAGCTTTAAATATCATGCTAGTCTGTGCTTAAGCTTATAATAGGTTATTAGTGTGAAATTGGATCCGGAAATAGCTTGAACATTTCTATTAATGCAGAATCAGTGACCCCTGTGGTTTGGAATAGTTGGTTGTTTTAAATTTGTTCACCATGTGCCTATTGAAAAGGTGAATCTCAGAAACTAGTTCATTTACAATTCAAAGCAGTAGTATCTTTTCAGATCTATATTGTGTTACATGTAGCTGGGAAGTTCATAAGTTGATAGCTCAGAAATGAATATGTAAAAGTTAAGAATTTCAGTATGTTGTTTCCAGTTTCCCCAGTCCAGGACTGTTTGTGTTAAGGAGCATTAATTTGGAATTAAAAGGCTGCTGAAAGTTCAGAATAAACACATTAGGTCATCAATATACAAACGAGTTTGAATGTGCATGTGAGTTTCAAATTTAAAGTCGGCACGCCTTGATTCGAATTTAAGTCCAGTTGTGACCTCAAATTAGTGTTTGAAAAAAAAAACTAAAATAAAAACTCAATACTGGATTTGGGGCGTTCATAAGCCAAGATATGACAGCCTTTTTACTTAAATAGGATATCGGCCTAAAATTTGTTCGTTCAAGGTCCAACGCGAGGCCGCTTCTCATAAAACTAACTGTATTGTCCTCCTTCCTGGGATAATTTCGAAGCCCTAATGTGTGGAAGGCTTGAATTCATATTAAGGTTACGGGATTAATTTGGTAACATAGGTTTGGGCCTTCCGAGTTAAGTAGCACACTTGAATTAAGAGGTTTCCCTTTTGTTCAAGTGTGGACTTGAACTTGAAGCCCAAATTCCTTGATCGCATTTAATAATAGTAACCAATAATATCAATTAACTAAGGTCCTTTTAGAGATAATATTTAATAGAAAATCGTAGTTCTTTTAGGATTGGCCTTAAAAAATAAAAATGAGGTGCGCCGTGCCAAAAAAAATTCATAAATTGCGTGGCCCTCTTTAAATACTTATATTAAAATACTTAGAATTCGGGACGTGTAATTTAGCAAATTTTCATGGCCTCCCGCAAAGTTAATAACACGTTAGTTGCTTTAGGCGCGTTCTTTAATAATTTTACCTTCCTAAATTCGGGTGTGCATTTCATGTGACCCAAATCCAAATCCTAAAATGTTGAATAAGATGTGTTTAGGATTGCGGGTACATTTCATGTGACGCAATCCAAAGACACGTTTTAAACGACGTTCAATCTTTTCTTAAAATTAATTAAAAGCGGTAAATAATTTAAAATTGCACCATAGGCTAAACATGTACTAAAATCAGATAATTAAGTCGAATATAACAGTTGAGCGACTGTGCTAGAACCACAGAACCCGGGAATGCCTAACACCTTCTCCCGGGTTAACAGAATTCCTTACTCGGATTTCTGGTTCGCGGACTGTTACACAGAGTCAAACCTTTTCCTCGATTCGGGATTTTTTAACCGGTGACTTGGGATACCATAAATCTCCCAAGTGGAGACTCTGAATCTCTTAATAAATAAATCCCGTTTCGATTGTCCTTTAATTGGAAAAACTCCCTTTATTATACCTTTCACGGGGTGTAGTAAGAAAAAGGAGGTGTGACAGCTCTGGCGACTCTGCTGGGGAAACTTAACCCAGAACCATTGGTTCAGGGGTAGAAATTCGAGCTTAGAATACTTGTTATATTTGGATTTATTTATTATCTGGTTTTATTCACATGTTTGAACCTAATGTGCTAAATGCTGCTTTTCACCGCTTTGATATTGGTGAACTGTATATAAATTGCTACGAATCCTTCCTCTCTCTGAGTCTTCTATATCATGGAGAAGGGTGCACTTCGTGTGACTTCTCTTCTGTTTAGAGTCTTTTCCCATTTAGAACGAGGTTCGGATAAGTTGCTAAGTCGGCGGAGCTTCTGTATCCCCGGTACGCTGCCCCCCCGGCTCAAGTTGTCCGCTCGGATAAGCCAGGTCTAGAACAATAAACCCAGGTTTTAAACCTGGAAAAACAAAGCCTCATGCCGGATCCCTAGTAGGAACATTTGTTTGCATCATGTGCATTTGACTTTGGAGACTCAACACACGGGTTAAGTCTGTCTAGGACAGGCGTACCTGAAATGGGAAAGACCATCCTGATGCATCTTACTTGCTACTTGTGTATTTATTTGTTTCGGACTTGCATGCTGACCGGCTTTTGAATATTGGAAAAAAAAGGATGAAGAGAGAAATAGCAGTGTAGAGGGTCAAGGGAGTTAATTACCTATTTTAGAAAAACCAATGTCCAAATAGTGTCAAAACTCTGCCGGATTTTCGAGAAAAATGTTGTTATTTTCAAAATAGTTTATTTTATTTGCCAATAAAGGAGAAAAACAAAAAGTGTTTTTATTTTCAAAATAGTTTGTTTTTTTTTGCCACTGAAAAAAAAAGTCTTGTTTTCAAAAATTGTTTATTTGCCAATGAAAAAAGAAAAAATATTTTTGTTTTCAAAAATATTTTATTTGCCCGAACTACGTCAGTTTGATTCTCACCGGATGTGAGATACATAGGCAACCCCCACCGGTTCCAACTTCCCCTTTACATAAAATAGCCCCAAAACAACAAAATTTCTTAGTGTTGTTATAAATAAGTTAGGTGATGCCATTCTTGTCTGAAATAAGCCGAATGTCCCCATAAGGATGCCGGAAGGCCATTTTGCAAGAACAGCCACCCTGAGTCATTTTTAACGGTTAGCAGGCACAACCTTAAAATCTTCCTCCCTATAGTGCTGAAAGGCCGTATCTGCAAAACCAAGATATGATTTTCCTTAAAACTAATCTTTTTGAAAATGATCACTTTTTTCCTTTGGAGTCATTAAATCACCTTGAATAAATGTGCAGGATGAGCACGATTGAAGTTGAACCCTTCACGGTCCTTAAAGAGATCCCTTTGAAGCTCCATCTGTGGTGGAATGACCTAGGCAAAGGTAGTAGAGAGACGGTGGTGAAAGTTCTGGGCGGTCTCGTTGGGTTATTAAACATCAAGCCGAGGCAGGATATCATTGAAGCATTAATACCTTTTTGGGACCCCACTCACAATGTGTTCCGGTTCTTAGATTTTGAGCTCACTCCGACCTTGGAGGAGATGGCAGGTTATGCAGGACTCAACAGAAACCTGAGAGGTCGATATCCTTTGTCACCAAGACTAGTATCTCCACACCGATTTTTGGATTTACTGAGTATTAGTCATGATGTTCAGAATGAGGATTTGTCCCAAGGATGTTGTACTCTCATGTTCTTGTATCAACGTTATGGTAATCCTCGGGGTTTTGAAGAGCCGAATCTTGGGCTAACCCATGCCGGAAATAGAGACAAATGGGAGGCGAGGCGAGGTTTGGCATTCATAACCGCATTTTTGGGGGTGGTGATCTGTCCACGCAAAGATACTAAGATATAAATGGTCCTTGTAGGGATGATCGATGTTGCGATCAAAAAGGCCAACAGCACTGTAGTTCCTTTGATTCTGTCAGAAATCTACTGAGCTTTGACCTTTTGCCGGGAAGGAGGAAGATTTTTTCAGGGTTGCAATTTGCTACTTCAACTGTGGATGCATGAACACCTTTGTCATCAGGCGGGATATATGAATGTTGGTTTGACTGGGTTAAAATGCATTGAAAAGTTTGACAAACGAGTAACATGTATTGAATTTCCAGAAGGTACTGAAGTTTGGTTTAAGCAACTAAAATCCTTAACGTCCGATAAAATTGAATGGGCATTTGGGTGGCTTCCCGCCACTGAAGCAGTATACATGTCGGCTGAAGAGTGCCATATTCTCCTAATGGGCATCCGGAGCATCCAACCATATGCTCCCCATCAGGTATTGCGGCAGTTGGAAAGTTTCAAATCGTCCCTAATGATGAAGACCTGAGCAAACAAGTCATTGAGTTAGGTCCCAGAGCTGCATTTCTAGAGGATAGAATTCGCAAGTTATGGAATGAGTGCAGGTTCCTCGAACCCAGAACCATGGTCCAAGATTTAGCTAGAGGCGAAATGGACCCAAAGTATAATGAATGGTTTAAGAAGAGATTCCATATTCCCCTAAGACCTTCTAAAAGAGCCCATGTCCATCAATTTACGAATGACTCACGAGAACAATGGGGTTGGCTGGCAAAGAAAGAAACCTACAGGGCCGAAATAAGCAAACTAGAGAAGCAGGACATGCAACTTCAATTTGAAAAAGATGTTCAAGCCGCTGCAGATGAGGGGGAGAAGAAGAGCCTAATCCAAGAAAATGAGTCCCTTAAGGCTCAGATCCGAAAAATGAGAATAGCTATCAGCAAACCAGAAAGGAGCCGGGCTGACCAAAAACTCATAAATGAACTGAAAGGGAAAGCCTGCGAATACCAGGAGAACTGGGAGAGATCTGAAGCTAGCTTGGTAAGGATCCGGGCCAGATGGGGAAAGGGTGCGAAAGAGCGAACACTTTATATGCAGCAGATGAAGAGAGATTATGAGGGAAGCATCAATATGTTGAGAGGAACAATAGCCACTCTTGAAGACAGGGTATTCAGGCAAGCTAGAGATTACAGAGCCGATAGGAAATGCTGGTATGACCTAATGGCACGAATGGAGGAGCAAATGCATAAGTTTCAAGAATAACTCTTTCACAACTCTCAAGTGCTGGAAACCCGGGATCAATAGATAAGACGATTGCTGCAGGAAAGGAACATGATTAGTGAAGAGGTCAGAGATATCACATGTTACATTACCGCAAAATGCCGAGTGTGCAAGGACATGACCCGTACCACCTTTTTTGCGGCAGTGATGACATTCGTCCGGCAAATAATGAATGATTTGGATAGGCTCCAATGAGATCTCGCACAAAGGTCCGCGGCAAGGCCGAATGATGCCTCGCAGGCCCCAGGAAATTTTAGGGCATTAATGTATTCTTAATCTTTGTTTTGAGTCTGTATTTTCATATTAAAGTTTGTAGGACGGTTTCTTTTCAAGTTTGCTTTGTTGTCCTTTCAAAGTTTGTAACTTCTTCCAAGTGTTATAAAAAGAGCAGTCGTTTTTGAAAATATTTTGCTACGTATTTTTACATCGTCTAGAACTACGCACGGTCTGATTCATGCGGGGACATGATACGCAGGAAATCCATATAGGATTCGACCACCACTAAAAGAAAAAAAAAGAAAAAAAATAAGGGGAAAATGAAATAAGGGAAAATTTGAGATATGTTAAAAAAGGGGCACAATGGTGAAAAACCGGAAAGACGCATGCAACTGAAGTGAATACATGATAGAAATGGTTGACTGCTTAGGTGCATTGCATCCCAACGTGTGATTGCATATATGTCAAACTCTAAAAAAACTAACAAGTTTGTTGCTTTCCCAGAGAATCCAAGCAGTTAGTTTACCTAAAGCGTACTGACATATTACCATTATCAGACTAGATCAAAAGGACCGATACCAGTGATCATGTCTAGCCCCGATAGAGAAGGAAGCGCTGAGGTAGAAGAGGTAGACGTACAAGCAATGAATGATGAGATGTATAAGTTGAAACAACAAATGGCTGAGATGTACCGAGCCTGGACGAAGGGTTAGCCACCACCAGCCTATCCTGCTAACCCCACTTTCCTCCCAATACCCACCCAGTTTCCGGAGCAGCTTGTTTCGGACTTATCCCCGAATTTTCAACATCATCAGGGAACCACCTCCCAAACACCACAAATCCCAAAAATAGTTCCATACCCCCCACTAATTACCCCCGTCTTTGTGGCACCTGCACCAACCCTACTCCACAGGTCTTCCAGTGAGCCTGTGTTCCCAACACAGGACAATCAATATTACCCTCCCCAACCCACCTTCAAACCTGAACCATACCCTTACCATCCTCAATTTGGTATCTCCGCAGAACCTAAAAAGCAACCTAAAAACCCGGAGCAGGAAGAAATGTTTCGAAAAGTAAAAAGCCTGGAGCAATCTTTCAGGAATATGCAAGGTTTAGGCGGCCAAGTCAATATGGCATATAAGGATTTATGTTTGTTCCCAGATGTTCAGCTACCAGCAGGGTACAAGATGCCTAAGTTTGACCTGTATGATGGGCACAGTGATCCAGTGGCACATTTGCGAGGAATTTGCAACAAAATAAGAGGGGCGGGTGGAAAGGATGAGTTACTAATGGCGTACTTCAGCCAGAGTTTGAGCGGGTCTGCATTAGAATGGTATACACGACAAGACCATGGTAGGTGGTACACCTGGGATGACTTGGCACAAGCATTCACCGGCTATTTCCAGTACAATCTACAAATCATTCCAGATCGTCTGTTATTGATAAAGTTGGAGAAAAAACCCGGAGAGAGTTTCAGGGAATACGGTTTTCGTTGGAGGGAACAAGCTGCAAAGGTGGACCCCCCAATGAAAGAAGGAGAGATGGTTGATTACTTTCTGCAAGCTTTGGAGCCGACTTATTTTGGTCACTTGGTGACGATAATTGGCAATTCTTTCAATGAGCCACTCAAGCTATCCAGAGCGGCACCAGGGGTGTGCTCGAGAAGAAGAAGAAAGAAGATGTTGCAATGATCGAGTTAAGAGCTTGGCCCCGAAACCTGTCACCTTACTATAACCATCCTCCGCCCCACCCTCACACTTACCCCCACACTCCATATAGCCCATCCCAACACTACTACCCACATTCCGAAGCTCCTTTTTCTATTCACCACGCCCAAGCATACAGCCAACCTCCTGCTCACAACCAATGGCGTGCTCCCGCTCTACAAAACAGAAACCATCCCAGTCAAAATTTCCGACCCAGTCCGGCATTCAGAGGTGACAGGGCACAAAAGAGGAAAGCATTCACTCCCTTGGGAGAATCATGTGCCAGTCTGTTCCACAAGCTCAGAAAACTGAATATGCTAAAGCCAATATCATCTAAACTGCCAAATCCACCTCTAAAAAACCTTGATTACTCGATCAGTTGCAAGTATTTTTCAGATACCCCGGGGCATGATACCGAAAAGTGTTGGCACTTGAAGAGTGCAATACAAGAGCTCATTGACAATAACATAATTGAAGTACAAGCTCCTGAGGTACCTAACATCAACAGGAACCCAATGCCAGCCCACCTAGAGGCGAACATGATTGAAATTGTGCATAAAGGGGGAGAGCCAAAGAAGCCACCACAGACCGCAATGACCATTCGGTCCAGTGAGACACAGATAATCGAACAAACAACAGGGGAAAGTTCAGTGCTCGAGTTGATTGAAAAGAGCGTTGGACCGTCGGCGGCAGTGAACAAAGGACTCTAAGCCAAATCACAACAAGACAAGAGAGAGTAAAGGTGATTGTGCCGGGAGCAGTCAACAGACCCGTCATAACTGCGGAAGGGGCTTGTATCGATCAAGTTATCATCAAGCCGGTAACCCAATTATTGATAATCAGCAGCAAGGCTGTTCCTTGGAACTACGGATGAGTGGCAGTGATGTATAAAGGAAAGGAGGTTAAGGAGGAGGTCTGTGAAGCCCAAGGGTTAACTCAGTAGGGAAGATGTTTTGCTCCCGCAGATTTGAGGAAAGCCAAGGATAATTTAGCTTCAGCAAAGAAACTCGTGACCGAAGAGGAAGCGAAAGAATTTCTAAAAAAGATGAAGATGCAGGACTATTCCATTGTAGAACAGTTAAAGAAGACACCGACACAGATTTCCTTGCTTTCATTATTGATCCACTCGGACGAACATTGCCGAGCATTAATGAAAATTTTGAACGAGGCGCATGTCCAACGCTCTNCAAAGAAACTCGTGACCGAAGAGGAAGCGAAAGAATTTCTAAAAAAGATGAAGATGCAGGACTATTCCATTGTAGAACAGTTAAAGAAGACACCGACACAGATTTCCTTGCTTTCATTATTGATCCACTCGGACGAACATTGCCGAGCATTAATGAAAATTTTGAACGAGGCGCATGTCCCTGATAAAATCACTGTGAATCACTTGGAGAAAATAGATAACAAAATCTTTGAAGTGAACAGGGTCACTTTTTCTGATGATGAATTGTTCATAGAGGGCACGGAACACAACAAGGCCCTTTATCTGGCAGTAAAGTGTGAGAGTTCTATGGTCACACGGGTATTGGTTGATAACGGTTCAAGTGCGAACATATGTCCTCTGCCCACTCTGACCAAACTAAAAGTAGAAAATGAGAGGATCCACAAGAACAGTATCTGTGTGCGAGGATTCGACGGTGGGGGAAAAGACTCAGTCGGGGACATAGTGTTGGAATTGATGATAGGACCAGTGTAGTTCACAATGGAATTTCAAGTACTAGATATAGCTGTCTCATACAATCTGCTATTGGGTCGACCGTGGATCCAAGCCGCTAAAGCAGTACCCTCAACTTTTCACCAGATGATCAAGTTCGAATGGGACAGGCAGGAGATAGTGGTGCATGCGGAAGACAATTTGTGTGCACACAGCGACACCATTGTGCTATTTATAAAAATGGAAGATGACAAGGGGCCATGTGTCTATCAAGTTTTAGACACAACGACCGTCAAGAAAGTGCAAGAGGGGAATTGTATCCCTAACCCGAAGTTAACAGCGGCATCGGTCATGGCAGCATACGAAATGCTGAAGAGTGGGTTCATACCAGGAAAGGGTCTCGGATCTGCTTTGCAATGCATCATACAACCGGTATCCCTCCCTGAAAATGCAGGAACTTTTGGTCTGGGATTCCAACCCACACCCGCAGACATAAGAAGAGCCAAGAAACTGAAACAGAGGGCATGGGTCCTTCCAAAGCCGGTCCTACTTCTCTACAGGTCATTTGTTAAGGCAGGCACCATAAAACGACCAGCGACGACGATTCCCAATGATAAGGTTATCCCTGATAAGGAGTTGATAGAAAGATTTGAGCAGTTGTTCAGCGAGGTGAACATGTTAGAACTTGGCGAGGGTCCTAGCCACGCAGAAGTACATTTTGTCGGGCCAAGACCAGGGCTTGGAAGGCCACGCCTCTCCCTACCCGGAGGGAGCCTTGGTAGTCTGCTTTGATTTTTCTTTAAGTTTGTATGGATTATTTCAGGGTTGTAATCTAAATTTCAGTTTGTTTTTAAAGTGTGCAAACCTTGTTATCTTCCATTTTTAATGAATTGCAATCTCTTCCTTTTTCTTCACTCCTGATAAAGTTTATCTTTTGTTTTCTTCTTTTCTCTTCTGTGTAGTTCCTTTTATGCCGATTCTAATGATATGACGTGCATAAAGAATCTTCAACCCAGTCTAAGAAATCAATCTGAGATAATAGTTCAAGAGGTTGAGTGTGATTATGAGTCAGAATTTGACGAAGATGAGGCTTTCGAGGAGATTAGTAAAGAATTGAGTCATTTTGAATAAAAACCTAAGCCCAACTTGAATGATACCGAAGCCGTCAATTTAGGAGACACGAGTAATATCAGAGAGACTAAAATAAGTGTCCATTTGGAATCAAAGACTCGGAAGGAATTAATCGAAACACTCATTGAATACAAAGATGTTTTTGCATGGTCGTATGAGGACATGCTGGGTTTAAGCACTGATCTAGTGGTTCACAAATTTCCCACTGACCCAACATTCCCTCACGTCAAGCAAAAATTGAGGAAATTCAAAATCGATATGAGTGTGATGATTAAGGAAGAAATAACCAAACAAATAGATGCAAAGGTTATTTGGGTCACTCGATACCCTGATTGGTTGACTAATGTTGTGCCGGTGCCAAAGAAGGATGGGAAAATCAGGGTGTGTATTGATTACCGCAATCTGAACAAAGCAAGCCCAAATAACTTCCCATTACCCAATATCCACATCCTGATTGACAATTGTGCAGGGAGTGAGATCGGATCTTTTGTAGATTGCTATGCTGGGTATCATCAGATTCTGATGGATGGAGAAGATGCAGAGAAGACGACATTCATCACACCGTGGGGAATTTATTGCTGCAGAGTAATGCCATTTGGTTTGAAGCGCTAGGGCAACATACATGCAAGCAATGACCACTATATTCCATGATATGATTCACAAAGAGATTGAGGTATACATGGACGATGTAATCATCAAATCAAAGCAGCAGGCCGACCACGTCGGAGATTTGAGGATGTTCTTTCAGAGACTTCGCAGATACGACATTAAACTCAACCCTACCAAGTGCGCGTTTGGTGTTCCATCCGAAAAGCTGTTGGGATTTATAGTCAGTTAGCGAGGCATTGAGTTGGATCCGTCAAAGGTCAAAGCTATTCAGGAATTGCCACCCCCGAGGAACAAGACTGAAGTGATGAGTCTGTTAGGAAGGTTGAACTACATCAGCAGGTTTATTGCTCAGCTCACATCAACTTGTGAACCTATTTTTAGGTTATTGAAGAAGGATGCCGCGATCAAATGGACTAAATAATGTCAAGAGGCATTTGATAAGATAAAGGGGTATTTGTCAAATCCACCTGTGTTGGTCCCACCTGAACCAGGAAGACCTTTGATTCTTTATTTGACAGTTTTGGAAAATTCATTTGGCTATGTACTGGGGCAGCATGACGTCACCGGCAGGAAGGAACAAGCCATCTACTATCTTAGCAAGAAGTTCATGACTTATAAGGTTAAGTACACTCACCTTGAGAAGACATGTTGTGCCCTAACTTGGGTAGCTCAAAAATTGAAGCATTATTTGTCATCTTACACTACTTACCTCATTTCCCGCTTGGATCCGTTAAAGTATATCTTTCAAAAGCCTATGCCCACAGGGAGACTTGCTAAGTGGCAGATTTTACTCACTAAGTTTGACATTTTCTATGTGACAAGGACTGCAATGAAAATCCAAGCATTGGTTGATCACTTGGCCGAGAACCCGGTCGATGAAGAATATGAACCGCTGAAGACTTATTTTCCTGATGAAAAGAAGATGCATATTGATGAGCTGGAACTAACTAAAAAACCAAGTTGGAAATTGTACTTTGATGGGGCTGCAAACATGAAAGGAGTTGGGATAGGGGCTATGCTTATTTCCGAAATAGGACACCACTATCCTGTTACGGCTCAGCTTCGATTTTATTGCACCAAAAGCATGGCTAAATATGAGGCATGCATTTTGGGTTTACGGTTAGCTGCAGATATGGACGTCCATGACGTTTTGGTCTTGGGAGACTCGGACCTCCTGGTACATCAAATTCAAGGAGAATGGGAAACACGGGATTTGAAACTCATACCGTATCGACAATGTTTGCATGATATTTGTCAACGGTTTCGATCAGTAGAGTTTAGACACATTCCAAGAGTCCATAATGAAGTTGTCGATGCTTTGGCTACCTTAACATCAATGTTGCATCATCCAGACAAAGTTCATGTCGATCCATTGCATATCCAAGTTTGTGATCAGCATGCTTATTGTAACATGGTGGTAGAGGAACTTGATGGCGAACCATGGTTCCATGATGTCAGGGAGTACCTCAAAATGGGGATATACCCGGTTCAAGCCACAGGATATCAAAAGAGAGCAATTCGACGGTTGGCAAGTGGATTTTTCCTCAGTGGCGGAGTGTTGTATAAAAGAACACCAGATCTTGGATTGTTAAGATGCATAGATGCTAAACAAGCTACGATAGTCATGACGTAAGTACATTCTGGAGTTTGTGGGCCGCACATGAGCGGATATATATTGGCAAAAAAGATCCTTCGAGCAGGGTATTATTGGCTTACTATGGAGCGAGATTGTATTAGCTTTGTGCGCAAATGTCATCAATGCCAGATACACAGGGATTTGATTCACTCTCCGCCATCGGAATTGCACACAATGTTGGCACCGTGGCCCTTTGTTGCTTGGGGCATGGACTTCATTCGGCCAATTGATCCAACATCATCCAACGGGCACAGGTTCATTCTGGTGGCCATTGATTATTTTACCAAATGGGTTGAAGCTGGAACTTTCAAGTCCGTAACTAAGAAGGCGGTGGTTGATTTTGTACACTCCAATATCATTTGTCGATGTGGAATCCCGAAAGTAATCATCACAGATAATGGTGCTAATCTTAACAGCAATTTGATGAAAGAAGTTTGTCAGCAGTTTAAGATTACACATCGCAATTCCACCCCATATCGTCCTAAGGAGAATGGAGCAGTTGAGGCAGCCAACAAGAACATAAAGAAAATACTGAGAAAAATGGTAGAAAGTTCCAGGCAATGGCATGAGAAGCTACCATTTGCGTTATTGGGTTATCGCATTACTGTTCGTACTTCAGTAGGTACAACTCCTTATCTGTTGGTTTATGGAACTGAAGCAGTGATCCCTGCAGAAGTCGAAATCCCGTCTCTTCGAATTGTCGCTGAGGCTGAGATTGATGATGACGAGTGGGTCAAAACCCGTTTGGAGCAGTTGAGTTTAATTGATGAAAAAAGATTAGCAGCAGTATGTCATGGCCAATTGTATCAAAAGAGGATGGCAAGAGCGTATAACAAGAAGGTGCGTCCAGGAGGTTTGAAGCAGGGCAACAAGTGTTGAAATGGATCTTTCCACATCAGGCTGAGGCAAAGGGCAAGTTCGCCCCGAACTGGCAAGGACCGTTCATTGTAACCAGAGTATTGTCCAATGGCGCTTTATGTTTAACAGATATTGAAGGAAAATGCATAGATATGACTATCAATTCTGATGCAGTCAAGAGATATGATGTATGATTTCTTTATTAAAATCACTAATTGTTTGTACTTGGCATTATCTCGAAGGTTGAAATGACGACGGCAATTTGTTCTGCTATCTAAACATTTTACCCTTTATTCACCCTTTTGAGCCTTATTTATTTTATTTTGTACCCCTCTTTTGGAATCAATAACCAAGAAGAAAGGAAAAGAGAAGAAAGAAAAGAAAAAGAAAAAATAAAGAAAAGGAAAACAAAAGAAAAAATATAATAAATGAAAAGAAAAACTGTAACGATAAGGAATTTGGGTGAACTACGTTTGACCTGATTCCTCTTAAGGATACGTAGGCAGCTTCACGGCTCGGTCATAGGAAAATAAAACTCCAAAGGTCCCCCAAGCAAGAAACTGGGGCAGAAGTTATTTTTGAAATGAGAAAGTTGGTTCCAAAAGTTGTAATTCTAACCCGTTGGATTTGGTTTGAACTTTTCGATATCCTTTTCTTTCCAAACCTATCCAAGAACCCATATTAACATCCAAAGAAAGACCTCCCGATCAGTCTTCAAAGGGTGCCAAGTCAAGCAAGTATAGATAATTCATATCAGGGGCAATACTCCGGTTTTAAGCAAGAAATTGAAAAATGAGAGAGTCTTATTAGTAAAAACCCGCAAGGGTACTGTAAGGTGATGTAAGTTGAAAGAAATCTAAAAAGGAGAGAGTCTTGTTAGTGAAAATCCACAAGGGCACTGTAAGGCGATGTAAGTTGAGAAAAGTCCGAAAAATGAGAGAGTCTTATTGGTGAAACCTTCACAAGCAACATAAGGCGACAAGGAACGGAGAAAGGAACGAACATGTTAAGTTTGATGGCAGAAATCCGTCGAGGCATCAAGCAGAACAAAGATAGAATTTAGTAGAGAATTGAATTGTGAAAATTTTAAGGTAGGAGCAAGACAACTGGAAATCAATTGAACTGAATAGACTGGGTTGATTAATCTGAAATGCAAAAAATGATCATTGGGATCGGTTATCCCATTCAGATAAGTCTTTTTTTTTCTCTCTTCTCAAACGGTCTTCTAAAAGAAGATTTTCTCTTTTATTCTTATCTTTCGAAATCATCGCATTTCTTTTCTTTTTGACTAAGGCTTTTTCAATAATAAATTGATTCTAACAAATAAGAAGGAATTTCAAAGCTTACTACCAGTTTCCAACATGGTGCGAAGTAAAGTTTGGCTAGGACAGGCCGGCGATGATATGATGAGACATGAAAGGCATCATTGGAAATCCAAATGATGAATGGTCTAATATTCCGTGAAGGGAATTGGATCGGATAAGAAAGGCTGGAAGTGGAAAGCAACATTTGGGAAGTTTTTGACAAGGGTTAGTCAGAGGGTCAGAAATTATCGACCGAGGTCAAGGCAATCGGACAAAACCAAGGACAGGAAATGTTGTTTATAGCGGAGAAAATTCTTCGCAGAAAAAAGAGCAACGGACACACGGAGTGGGGAAAATGGACGTGATTCGGGATTCATGTGAGACACAGAGATCGGGAAGATGCCGGTTCATGAGCAATGCGACAAACAGAGGATATTGGGTCAAAACGAAGAAATGACGTTTTAGGGATACGGATGACAGAGAAAGTGGTTAGTCAATAAACAGGCAAGATCTTCGAGTAGAAATCAGCGATCATGGGAAATATATGGGGTCAGATAAGCAGACTAGAAATAATAGTTGGGAAGTTTGTAACTAAGGAGTAGTCAGAAGGTCGGAAGTTTTCAACCAAGCTCAAGGCAGTCGGATGAAGCAGAGCATGGAAAGGATCGAAAAAAAAACCATCCCCAGCAAGAGTATCACAACCAACCAACACATTTTAAACTGACGAGATTTTTTGCGATTGAAACAGGGCAGAAAATCTCGGTCGTTCGGAGAAATCCACCGTAAGGAAAGGCAAGAACTAAACAAAATAGGGAAGACAACTAAAGTTTTAAGGAAAAAGTAGTTTCGAAGGGAGACAACTGAAGTTTCAAGGGGGAGCAAGTTAACTTAAGTTTTGAGGGAAAGCAGTTTCGAAGGAAGACAATTCAAGTATCAAGGAAAAATGGTTCAAAATGCGAGGGAAAACAATGTCAAGTTACAAAAGAAGAAATTTTTTGAAGTAGTGAAGTCAGGAGCCCGCCTGGAGAACAGAGGTGTAATTTTTGAAGTAGTGAAGTCAGGAGCCCGCCTGGAGAACAAAGGTGTAAATTTAAAGTTTTGAAGTCAGGAGCCCGCCTGGAGAACAGAGGTGTAATTTTTAAAGTAGTGAAGTCAGGAGCCCGCCTTGAGAATAGAGGTGTAATTGTTAAAATAGTGAAGTCACGAGCCCGCCTGGAGAACAGAGGTGTAATTTGTAGAGTAGTGAAGTCAGGAGCCCGCCTGGAGAATAGAGGTGTAATTGTAAAGTTGAGAAGTCAGGAGCCCGCCTGGAGAACAGAGGTGTAGTTGTTAAAGTTTTGAAGTCAGGAGCCCACCTGAAGAACAGAGGTGTAATTTTTAAAGTTTTGAAGTCAGGAGCCCGCCTGGAGAACAGAGGTGTAATTTTTAAGTTTTGAAGTCAGGAGCCCGCCTGGAGAACAGAGGTGTAATTGTAAAAGTTTTGAAGTCAGGAGCCCGCCTGGAGAACAGAAGTGTACATTTTAAGGTTTTGAAGTCAGGAACCCACTCGTATAACAGAGGATCATTTCAAGATGTTGAAGTTAGGAGCCCGCCTGGAGAATAGAGAAATATAATTCAAGACAGGATATCGATGCAAGGTGGCAACAAAGGAATTGCTATAAGAGAATACAAGACAACAAGGCAACAAGAAATACAAGAGCAAGTTTGAAGGTCCAGATAGGATTTTGTAATTCATAGACTATAGTCTAGTCTAGTTTCTTTATTTTTCTTGTAGCATGGTGTAATAAGGGGTCAGCAAGTAGCAACAGCAGCAACAGTAAACACAGCTTCATGGTAGTCCCAGCTACCAAAACTTCCCGAACTACATTGACCTGATTCCTTTTTAGCCAAGGATATGTAAGAGACCTTTGAAGCGGAGGTTCGGTCAAATCTTTCAAAAAATGCTTCACAACGGAGTATTCAAACGGGCAAAAATCGCTCGTATACGCTCACTTTGTCTTTGCACGAAAACTCTTCGTGTTTACGGGCAAAGAGGGGCAGCTGTGAGCACGTGATTGTTGCCTCACATGAATTACTCCCACAAAATCAAACAAAAATTATCTGTTTTTTTATTGTGTGCAATTTGGTGAATTTTTCGTGATATTTTGTTATTATTTGCATTTTTGTATGTGTCTGAAAAATATAAAAATAGGTTGTATTTGCGCTTAGGATTTAATTTTATAATTTTAAGTTAAATAGCAAATTACTTATTTTATAAAATGAAGGAAAACCATAAAAAATAATGCACTTTGCATTTTAGTGTTTAATTGTCTGTTTTGGTATTTAAGTGTTTGTGATAATTAGATAATTAGTATTTTTAAGTTAACTTGGTTTTGTAATTTTAGGTTTTAATTTTGAAAAATAATTTAGGAAGAAAATAAAAAGAAAAAGAAAAGAAAAGAGGAAGGAAATCAAATTGGGCCAATTTTAATTAAGTTCCCAAGCCAAACATTCAAACACCCCAAATCTAGCCCAATCTCACGCCTATACCCGGTCCAAACCATCAGTCTCAGAGACATGCGAAACGACGTAGTATGGTGACAGAACTACGTCGTTTCAATGCCAATTAATCTCAGCCATTCATTCATTCCCCATCCAACGGCTCACAACCTCACCCAACACCCGCATCCGACCATGACCCGTTCACATCAGAGACCAACCCGGTCTCTATTACAACTGAACGACGTCGTTCCATTTAAGTGAACAATCCAAGCCGTTGATCTCGTTTGATCAAACGGCCTGAATTCATCCCCTCCCCCCGCGTATATAAGTGTGTAACACACCCCTAACCCCCCCAAGCCAAACCCCTCCCTCATTCGTCTATATGCAGAGACCAAATAGACCACCCCTCACTCTGCCACCTTCCGCCCGCCGGAAATCGCCCACGACGGCGGACGGTGGCCAAATTCCACCAAAATTCCACCATAGCCTCCCTTCAACGTCCTCGTGCCAAATCCCCAACCACCTTTCTTCATATCCCAGCCCAGTGTCTCGAATATTCATTCGAAGGTCCAAACCCTAGTGCCGCCATAAGATTCTCCGGTGGCAGCGCCACTTCCAAACTTTCCCAAGTTAAGACCACCAAACCACAACAACCTCCTCACCCCTAAACCACCACTAAATACCCTCGAATCATCTTAGGTTTTCTCGAATGCCAGGCCAAATAATGAAAATTGGATTTGGCCAGGCTTCTTGAGATCTCGAGTTTGAGATGGACTTTAGTCATGTGTTCAGTCAAGAACACGTGGTTAAAGTCTATCTCGGCCCAAAAAATTGAAAGATTCAAGGATGAATCCAACTTAATTTTCTACTGGTCCGATTCTAGGTATTTACATTTCATTTTTCTGTATTTTACTTATTTTTGTTTCATTTCTTTTCTTTGTTTTGTTCCTCTTCTACCCCTTTTCTTCTGAAACTTTGTTGTTTGTGTTTAATTTGTGGATACTGTTTGGTTTAGCTACATCTAGGGCATCATTTTTGGCACTCACAGTCATGTTGTTTAGAGAATATAGGATAGTTGCAACTCGTTATATTAAGTAAAAAAATCAGTCGTTCAGGTTGCCCATCGATTTTGAAATTATTAGAATAATAGCTTGTATAGTCGTTTGATGATTAATCATTTCAAAGTTTGAATTTCAAAAGAGTCAGTCCTTGATTGTTTCACATCAATTTCAGTTCTGAATTGTTTGTATGAGAAATATTTTGACAGTGTAGTGGTAAAACTTTTAGGATCAGAAATTGATACCCTTTGTTTTTGGTCACCTCTTATTTCTGATTTGGAGAACTGACTGGCATGTTTTTAGTATTCATGATTTAAGAGATAAACAACACAGGATTTAGGGGGTTTAATTTATTATAACTAAGTGGCATGACAACACGGGCTGTTAGGGCACGCTTTGATTTAAATATCAGGCTGTCCATACCAGTTGAATAAAATAATAAAAAATGATAGTAATGGGGTACTGACATTTTTGTTTTAGTGTCTGGCAAAGTGGGAAAATCAGAGAGTGATGGGGGATTGATTTTCTTAATTAGGTTAAGTGCTCTTAAGAGCTGGAGGGGGCTATGAAATCTGGATATAAAATAGACTTAAGGATACACTTGGAAAAGACAGATAAGAGAGAGCTTTAAAACATTCTAAGAGAGATTGAGAGAAGGGAGACATAGATAGACATTCTGCCTTACAAAGATAGACACAGAACCATAGAGGTTAGAAAAGGTTTGAAAACTTGAAACTCCAAAACACTATTCCATCGAAGTTTTCTCAAAGAAATTTCGAAATCCAGCTGTTAATTTCAATCTCCAGTTTAGATAAGGATGAAAATGGCTTAAATATTCCTTGTGTTTGGTTTCCTGAAATTTGAGAAGTTTTCCTGGGTTTAATTATAAGCTTGTTCGAGTTCATTTGGGTCTTGGTTTTGGTCATTTACTGGTACTGCTTGCCTGAACTAAATCCTGAGTTTCAAACTTGAGTCTACTGTCTTTGTGTTGAAATTACTGCTGTTGTTGTGCTATTGCCTAGTTGACTCTTTTTTTCTCATAATTTTATTCGACTTGCAGGTACTCCTCTGGTCTCATGTGATCTGTGAAGAGTCAATGTATGACCAAATTAGAAGATAAATGAGGAAATGTTGTTTGACTTACTCATTGAAGTTTCTCCTATTCTGCTTTTAGTTTAACTGCATAGTATAGTTATGTTTATGCGAACAATACAATGGCCTGTAAATAACTAGACTGTTGGATCTTCCCTAGAACTGTACGAATGTCCTGATTAATGATATCAGTTTAGCTTTAAATATCATGCTAGTCTGCGCTTAAGCTTATAATAGGTTATTAGTGTGAAATTGGATCCGAAAATAGCTTGAACATTTCTATTAATGCAGAATCAGTGACCCCTGTGGTTTGGAATAGTTGGTTGTTTTAAATTTGTTCACCATGTGCCTATTGAAAAGGTGAATCTCATAAACTAGTTCATTTACAATTCAAAGCAGTAGTATCTTTTCAGATCTATATTGTGTTACATGTAGCTGGGAAGTTCATAAGTTGATAGCTCAGAAATGAATATGTAAAAGTTAAGAATTTCAGTATGTTGTTTCCAGTTTCCCCAGTCTAGGACTAAGTTTGTGTTAAGGAGCATTAATCTGGAATTAAAAGGCTGCTGAAAGTTCAGAATAAGCACATTAGGTCATCAATATACAAACGAGTTTGAATGTGCATGTGAGATTCAAATTTAAAGTCGGCACGCCTTGATTCGAATTTAAGTCCAGTTGTGACCTCAAATTAGTGTTTGAAAAAAAAAAACTAAAATAAAAACTCAATACTGGATTTGGGGCGTTCATAAGCCAAGATATGACAGCCTTTTTGCTTAAATAGGATTTGGGCCTAAAATTTGTTCGTTCAAGGTCCAACGCGAGGCCGCCTCTCATAAAGCTGACTGTATTGTCCTCCTTCCTGGGCTAATTTCGAAGCCCCAATGTGCGGAAGGCTTGAATTCATATTAAGGTTACGGGATTAATTTGGTAACATAGGTTTGGGCCTTCCGAGTTAAGTAGCACACTTTAATTAAGAGGTTTCCCTTTTGTTCAAGTGTGGACTTGGACTTGAAGCCCAAATTCCTTGATCGCATTTAATAATAGTAACCAATAATATCAATTAATTAAGGTCCTTTTAGAGACAATCTTTAATAGAAAATCGTAGTTCTTTTAGGATTGGCCTTAAAAAATAAAAATGAGGTGCGCCGCGCCAAATAAAATTCATAAATTGCGTGGCCCTCTTTAAATACTTATATTAAAATACTTAGAATTCGGGACATACTATTTAGCGAATTTTCATGGTCTCCCGCAAAGTTAATAACACGTTAGTCGCTTTAGGCGTCTTTAATAGTTTTACCTTCCTAAATTCGGGTGTGCATTTCATGTGACCCAAATCCAAATCCTAAAATGTTGAATAAAATATATTTAGGATTGCGGGTACATTTCATGTGACGCGATCCAAAGACACGTTTTAAACGACGTTCAATCTTTTCTTAAAATTAATTAAAAGCGGTAAATAATTTAAACTTGCACCATAGGCTAAACATGTACTAAAATTAGATAATTAAGTCGAATATAATAGTTGAGCGACCGTGCTAGAACCACGGAACCCGGAAATGCCTAACACCTTCTCCCGAGTTAATAGAATTCCTTACTCGAATTTCTGGTTCACGGACTGTTAAACAGAGTCAAACCTTTTCCTCGATTCGGGATTTTTTAACCGGTGACTTGGGACACCATAAATCTCCCAAGTGGCGACTCCGAATCTCTTAATAAATAAATCCTGTTTCGATTGTCCTTTAATTGGAACAACTCCCTTTATTATACCTTCACGGGGTGTAGTATGAAAAAGGAGGTGTGACAGTCATCATATCCATATTCTACCCTCCTACCCCGTTAAGGTATTAAACGCGGAATGGTCTCATTTTACTTATTGCATGCTATTACCCGCCCCATCCTATCAGTCCGGAGGTACTTAGGACTACTAATCCTAAAGGGTAGGATATTAGGCTGATTGGTTTTCAAAGTACAAAATCTAAGGTGACATACAAAACACATACTGCATGTTGGGGGGGGNCTTAAACATAATTGCGGTCTCAAAAGATAGGAATTTTTCAGCGGTTAGAACTTGGTTTTAGAAATAAAGTAGTAATAATAATAGCACGATTCTGGACAGAGATAGATAACCCAGAGATTTGCAGGCATAAAAATCAGAAACCAGTAAAAGTAAAGGTGTGTCATTTTACAAAAAATCATTTTCAGCAGAGTTTTTGTTTTAAGAAAAGGAAAGCTGAGTGAACTTCAGAAGATCTCAACACAAAAGGGAACTGCAAAGTTAAAACTTAAGGGAGTTGATTGGTTTTAGACTAATAGAAATACAATCGATCACTTCTCAACGAGCCTAAGGTTTGCCTTGGCGTCGTTATACAGTACCTGATTATTAGAAGACGAACACTTATATCTTAATTCTAATTCACGCGTGATAAGCTATTTGTAAAAAAAATGTTTTAACCCACTTAGCCATATTTTAACAAATTCGTTAGCTAAACAGGAATCAATTACTGAAATTCGAACGAGAAGTCTTAAAGGCAAGATATCTAATGCACATAAGAATTCCTAAAAACATGATTTCTAATATGCCAATGCAATAATGACAAATTGTTGGTTTTTTGCTAACTGCTTATTGATTATTAACTGATCATTGTTACAAGGTGACCGTAATGACAGAATGAAAATAAGGAACCTAAAGCAGGATTTCTAATGAATGAGATGCATGACCTATACAAGTTGTCTATTGCGCAAATAATAGATAAAATCCTATAAGCATATTTTTTACCCATGATTTATACTAAGCATGCATAACCCTCCCACATATTCACTATTCAACCCAATTGTCTGTTTACAAAATTATTATAAATCAATAGCATCTAAATTATAACATAAAAAAAAGAAGCTACGCTATAGGGAGCCTTCAATCAGGCCCAATCTTCCAACCTCAACCCATTCGAGTTCACAGCCTTTGCCATGGTCAAGGTGCGGCAAAGCTCCCCAGGGGCCCCATTGGATCCCTGGCCAATACCAGCACCTAGACAATTTAGAAAATTGCAGGATATATGCAGTGGAATGCCAACCTTGTGTGTCAAAGTTCAGTGGGTACTCAGAGGTACCCAAAGCAATGCTCACACGAAGGGGGCAGAACCTATTTCCTAAGAGTAGTGAGAGTGCTTGGTATGATTTTTAAAAGGAATTGAGTTTGAAAATGATCCAACAAGAATCGGGTTTTTCTAAAGAAAATAATGGAAGAGTGTAACAATCTTGAAATGGAGGTGAGTAGAGAAATCTCAGAACTAAAATATCACACATGTTTCAGGGAAGCAAACACAAACAGGGGAATGGGGAAATGGGGACAAGTAATTCACATGTAAGGACAGATTTGCACACACACAAACATCAAAGAAATCATATCAAGGCTTGAACAGTCATAACACATCACAAAGTGTTCATGCTAAGGGCTTAACAGCCTTAAATTGAGGGACGCCAAACAAACTCACACATCATGCTCAGGGAAGGGGTTCAGGATTACTTAATAGCTAGGGAGGTCATGATTACATGCTGATAATGCACTGGGAGTAAGGAAAAGTTGTAGCAAATGTCACACCTCTTTTTTACGGCGCTTACACCCCGCGAAGGGTATAATAAAAAAGAGTTTTTCCAATTAAAGGAC
>MU730372.1:14831-35967 GCA_026770625.1 Nicotiana glauca
CCATTTGGTGGAGAGTGGAGGGTACAAACCTTGCAGCATGAATCCAAGGTCTTCCGAGGAGAAATTTGTAAGACGTGTCCATATCCAGCACCTGGAAAGTTACTTCAAAACCCACTGGCCCGATAGTCAATATCAGGTCTATTTCTCCGAGGGTATCCCTCTTGATGCCATCAAAGGCTCTTACACAAACATTATTGGGGCGAATCCTTCCGGTCTCAATTTCCATTCTCTGCAGCGTGGAGAGTGGGCAAATGTCAACACCTGAACCCCCATCCAACATTACTCGTTTGACGTAGTAGTCTTCACACTTGACTTTCAGATGTAAGGCCTTGTTGTGAGCCGCTCCCTCCGGAGGCAAATTGTTCTTACTAAAAGAAATTTGATTAACCTCAAAGAACCTTTCCGTCATCCTTTCGAGTTGTTCGACTGAAGTCTCAATCAGCACATACGCTTCATTCAAGGTTTTCAGCAGGATCTTCTGATGCTCGGCAGACCTTATTAGCAAAGATAGCATGGACACCTGTTCAGGGTACTTGCGCAACTGATCCACCACTTCAAAATTAGGCATCTTCATTTTTTGGAAGAAAGCCTCTGCTTCTTCAGCGCTTACAGGCTTCTTGGGTGGGGAGCGCTTCCGTGTGGCATTGTTCACTTCTTGTATGTCTGAATACTTTCCAACAGAAGTATTTCCCGGAAGTTCCCCTGTGACTTCTTTGCCTTTGTATGTAACCAACATCCGTTGATAATTCCATGGCACCGCAGATGGGTCTGTCATTGGCTTTTGTGGCACGCGTCCGATAACCACTGGCGCATTCAGCCGAGGCGGTTTAATCATCCCCCGGACCACATAGGCTCCTTTCAGCACATACATCGGTATTCCCTTTTTCATTTCGAATCTCTGCGGCTCTTCTAAGCGACCTCGGGGAATATAGAGAACCCCATTTTTCGGAGGCACCCTCGTCTCTGTCTTCGTTTCAACCTTATTTTCAAGCTCAGCCTTGACAGTTTTAGGCTTCTTTTCCCCTCTCTCTTGCTTCGGGGTTGCTGTAGGCTTCCCTTCGGCATAAACAATGGCAATTATAGCTTTCAATGCGGGATCAAACTCTTTGTCCTCATAGATCATCCCAATCACCGGCCCATTATTGTGAGCGGGTAGCGGATTGTTAGTCACATTTGGGACCTCCTCGTCCCTTAACACTATTTTCCCTTGTTCTATCAAGTTCTCCACTGCCCTTTTTAGGGTCCAACAATCATTGGTATCATGCCCTTCCGCTACCGAATGATAAGCACACCTGACACCGGCTCTGTATGCAGGTGATGCTGGATTTTGTCTTGTTTGAGGAACTGGCTGCAGGAAACCCATTTGGACAAGCTTTGGGAATAGGGTAGAATATGGTTCACCAATGGGTGTGAAAGTTTGTCGTCTGGGTGGTTCCTGAGGACAGAAGTTATTCTGGGGTGGTTGGGGATTATAATGGTTCCGGTAAGGAGGTTGGTTCCTAGGAGGTGGAGCTTGGTTTCGGTTGGCTTGTTGCGGTGGTCGGCCACAAGGTTGAGCATTCATGACCATGTAAGGCTGAGGAGCGTAGGCCACATCTTGGTGGGGGTAGTAGTGTTGTGGGGTTCTTTCTGGAAAAAGAGACCTGGGGGTTATGGTATTTTGTTGCATCTGATGCCGCCATGGATTTTTCTTCCTTCTTCTTGCCCCTCGCTACTCCTCCAGACCAACTCTGAATGGCTTGGGAGGTAGCCCTAATAGAGGATTGGCTCAAAATTCAACCAGTTTTCAAACCATTCTCGACCATTTCGCCAATCTTGATGGTTTCAGCGAATGGTCTACCCATTGCGGACATCATATTTTGGAAGTAATATGGCTCCTGGTCTTGGAGGAAGACCGAGACCATTTCGACCTCATCCATTGGAGGTTTTACCCTGGATGCCTGCTCGCGCCATTTAACTGCGTATTCTCGGAAACTTTCTTAGGGTTTCTTCTTTAGGTTCGTCAATGAGTTCCTATCTGGAGCTATGTCAATATTATATTGGAACTGGTTGATGAAGTCTTTGGAAAGATCATCCCATATGTGCCAGCGGGATATATCTTGGTCCATGTACCACTCAGATGCAATACCAACCAGACTCTCTCCAAAGTAGGCCATGAGGAGTTCTTCTTTTCCGCCAGCTCCTCGCAGCTGGTTGCAGTACCTTTTGAGATGAGCGATGGGATCACCGTGCCCATCGTACTTCTCAAACTTTGGGGTTTTGAATCCCAATGGCAAATGCACATGGGAGAACATGCACAAATCAGTATAGGACACACTTTTCTGCACACTCAAACCTTGTATATTTTTTAAACTTTGCTCAAGACTCCTCATTCTTTTGTACATCTCATCCTGCTCGGATGCTTTGGGAGCTTGATCTCGCCCCAGTGTAAGATCGTCTTGAGGCGGCTGAGGATAAGCATTGGTGTTAAACCGGGTAGGTTCCAATGAGAAAGACGGTGCTTGAAATGTGAATGAAGAGGAGTCGAAGCTGAGCCTGGGCAAAACGGGTTGTGCCGTGGCTGAACAAGGCAGTGTGATGAATATGTTTGAAGCTACACATGTCGCTGACACCTGGGGGTAATACTCAGAAGGTGATCCGGTGAAGTGAGCTGAAATGGTGGGATGCCCGAACGGGGTAGTTGGATAGCTTATGGGGACGTTGGAGGTCCACTTGCCCTAGGAAACAATTCAGGAAATCCAGGGATCGCAGTCGGTAGTTCTCTTCCATTGCTCCAGGCGTCCCACATTTCCATTATGCGGAGATGCAGAACTTTGTTTTACTCAGCAATTGCTGACTCAAAAGTAAGGATGGATGAGATTGAACTCTCCTCTGAAATAGGAATCATTGGTAGAGGAATTTCTGAAGACATTTCTACACTCCCTTTCGATCTTGTGAAGTAAGTGTGAACACTTCCTTTTGACTTTGTGACGGGTGGTTGAACACTTCCTTTCGACCTTGTAAAGTAGGAATGTGAGGCCAGATTACCACAAAACCAACCACCATTCTATAAAACCTGGAGACAGCAACAACTGGTTAATTTGAGACAAGTAACATATAGGTAATCTCACGTTAGGGTGTGATGCACCTATTCAGTTAGATGGATTTCTACATGTGTTGCAACGGTTACATGCGTCATCCCGGCCTTTCTTTATGCTTTTCCTTATTTCCTTTTTTTAATTTATATACTTTATTTAAGGTCACAGTTGAATCCGATGAAGATTGCCTACGTATCATGACCCCGCACGAATCAGACCAAGCGTAGTTTGCAAGAATGAATGCAAAAAATAAAGAAACAATTTTTTGGGAATTTTCCATTTCATTAATAAAACAATTATTACCAACTAGAAATTTTGACAGGGAAATAACAGCCTTAAAACAAAGTACAGATTCAAACGCTACTAACAGACTCTAGTACGAAAAGGAAAATGGACTCTAACAGACAACAGACTCCAGAAAAGGAAAATACAGACTCGAGTTACGAGTACATTAAAACTTCAAATTGTGGTGCCCGCGTGGCATCGTTCGGCCTCGCCGTGGGCCTGGGTGCAGGATCTCTTTCCAATTGCTCCAATTCATACATTATCCTCTTGACAAAAACCATTATTGCTGAGAAGAAGGTAGAGCGGGTCATGTCTTCACACTCTCGGCATTTCTTGACAATGGCGTGGGCAATAGTCTCAACCCTGTCCCTGGTTCAAACTTTTTCTATGAGCAGACGCCTTATTTGATCATTACGGGCTTCCAAGACTTGAGAATCCTGAAGATGTTAATTCCGCAACTGCTGTATTTCTTCTTCCATTCGGGCCAATAAGTCATAGCAGTGTCCACTTTCGGTCTCGAAAGCTTTGGCTTGCTTAGCTGCTTCGTCTTCAAGGGTGATTACCTTTCTTTTCAGGTGGACAATGATTTTTTCATAATCCCTCTTTAATTGCCGCAAGTAATGGGTGCGTTCTTCTGTTCTTTTTGCCCACTGTGCCTGAAGTGCTATCGTGGTACCCTCGAATTTCTTCAGCTTGTCTTGGCACTCAGCAATTTCCCTTTCCAAACCCTTTATCAACCGTTCATCCGACCAACTCCTTTGTTGCTTGTCAGTATCTATCCTCATCTGTCGGATTTGGACTCTCAAGGCTTCATTTTCTTGAGCCAGCTTCTTTTTGTCCCCCTCGTCGGCTGCAGCTTGCACACTGTTCTCAAACTTAAGGTCTTGGATTTGCTTCTCCAGTTTTCCCATCTTGGCCCTGTACTCATTTTCTTTAGCCAACCAGGTCCATTTCCATTGTGATGACTCGGCAAAATCTTGGAGGTGAGGTCTTTTAGCTAGCCTCTCGGACTCAAGGTCTCTTTCGTACCAAGCGAGGTATCCTGACAACACTTCTCCTTTGGCCCGGTCCCGTACGCAAGTGTCTGCTTTTAAGTACTGACATTCGTTCCAGATTTTGCGAACTACTGCTTCAGGGAATTGACTGTCAGGCCCAATTTCGACTACATGTCTGCTGAGATCTTCATTCTTTGGGACTATTTGGCATCTTCCCAGCTGTTTCAATACTCGGTATGGGGCATATGGTTGGATACTTTTAATTCCCATCAACAGAAAATGAGACCCTGTGGCTGACATGTATATGATTTCGGCGACAAATAACCACCCGAATGCCCACTCTATTTGGCATGCGGAGACAGAACGCAGACGTGTTACCCATTCGGTGACTACTTCCGGCAAACAAAATCTGTCGACTCTTGTAGGAAATTCTTCTATACATGTTTTCTCTGACGACCTGTAGACCATAAATTGAGGGCGATGGCACAAGTGTTCGATCATCCACATTTGCAGCAATACATTACAACCCTCAAAAAAATCGTTCCCGGCTTTGCAAGCAGTAAGAGCGCGGAAGATGTCGGCTACTATCATTGGTGCAAGAGCGCTGTTTTCCTGAGTAAGCAAATTACTGACAACCTCGGCTACTCGTATATTGATTTTCCCACCTTTTCTAAGGAACACCAGAAGTCCTAGAAAGGCCACCATAAACGTGAAACACCTGTGCTCCTCCCATTTCAGGCGGTTTCCCTTGCTACAGATTTTGTTTTCTGGATTATTGAATCCTCCTATATGACCATATCTGTCGTATATGAATGAAAAATCACAAAAACCGTTTGCCAAGTCCGGGTTATGGACTGCCCTTCGTATCTTCAAAGAGTCTAAGAACTTGTGAACGGCTATGGCCCTCGGCGAAATCAGGTACTGTTTTCTTAACGGAACCTTGGGGGTCCCGATATACCCGGCTATCTCCTCCAATGTCGGGGTAAGCTCAAAATCTGAGAAGTGAAATACATTGTGTGCCGGGTCCCAGAAAGGAATCAGTGCCCTTATGATATCCCCCCTCGGATTAATTTTCAGCAACCTAGTAAGGCCTCCCAAATATGATTTGATCATGTCTTGCTCTGATTTGCCCAAGTCATCCCACCACATATGTAATTCCAACGGGATCTTGTTTATAATAGCTTCGGATAAATTCTGACTTGTGCTCATTCTGCACATTTCTTAATGTGATTAATCAAAAAGCAAACTTTATTTGACCCAAAACAAAATTAACTATTTTCTCCTCTCTTTTTTTCAAATGTAAAAATGAAAGACTCGATTTTTGAACGCGGCCTTTCAGCACTTCAGGAACGAAGGTTTTAAGGCTGTGTGGGCTAACCGGTCAAAGCCTAGAAAATGATCAAAGGTGGCCGTTTATGCAAAGTCAACCTTTCGATGTCCCTTTCAGGCACATTCGGCTAGTTCCCGCAAAAACAGCATCACCGACTTATTTATGACTATTTTTCTTATTTTTCCAAAAATAGAAAACCTGATATTGCAAACACGGCCTTTCAGCGCCTCGGGGACAAAGATTCTAAGGCTGTGTGGGTCAAAAACTCCAAAAATGATCCAAAAGTGGCCGTTTGTGCCAAGTTAGCCTTCCGACGTCCCTTTCGGGAACATTCGGCTATATTTGGCAAAATGACATCACTTGACTTAATTATGACGAAAAAGTTAAATTTTGCCATTTTTTTTATTTTTTTAAATATATATATATATATATATATATATATATATATATAGGCTATTTTTGCAAAGGGGGAGGTTGGACCCGATGGGAGTTGCTTACGTATCTCACACCCTGTGAGAATCGAACCGGCGTAGTTCAGGAGAAATAACGAACTATTTTAAAACAAGACTCTTTTCATTTTTATTTTTGGCATTTCAAAAGCAAATAACAATACTACTTTCAAAAGCAATACTCTTTTTCATTTTCATTTTTCATGGCAAGACAAACCATTTTCCTTTTCTATTTTTTTGAAAACTAGACCAAATAATGACTCTTTTTTTTCCTTTTTCATTTTCAACAAACAAATAAACAACGTATTTCTGCGAACAATTTCCAAAAACAAAAGACTCTTTTTATATTTTTTCTTTGCTTTTAGTAAAACAAACTATTAAAAACAAAACATGTCCATTTTTTTTCATTTTTTGAAACTCCGGCAGAGTTTCGACAGCATTTGGACATCGGTTTTTCTAAAACTAATTAATTCTTTACACTGCCATTTCTCTCTTTTTTTCTTTTTCTCAATTTCACAAAATTTTCGATGTTCAAAAGGCGGTCAGCATGTGGGCCCGAGACAAATAAATGCGACACGTAAAATGCATCATGGTGGTCTTTTCATATCCGGTTACCTGTCCTAGACGGACCCAACCCCTGTGTTGAGTCCCCTAAGTCAAATGCAACATGATGCAAATAAGCGTTCGTACTAGGGATCCGGCATGAAGTCAAGTTATTCTAGGTTCATAACCTAGGTATGTGTTCTAGATCGTGTACCCAAGCGGACAACTCGAGTCGAGGAGGGGGCTACGTACCGAGGACCTGCAGGATCATCCGGCTTTGTAACTTGTCCGACCCCTTTCTTATTTCAGGGTAAGACACTAACAGAAAAGGGAGTCTCAACCAGTAAGCAACATCCCTGGAGGTGAGAAGAGAAGGGTTTCGGTACAGTTTATACATACAGTCCAAATAATATCAAAGCGGTAAAACATTTAGCACACTTAGCACGAAAACATGTAGAAAAAATCAGATAAAGCCAAATATAACAATTATTCTAAGCTCGAATTCTTGAACTCTGAACAAAAGTTCTAGGTTTTTTTTCCCCAGCACAGTCGCCAGAGCTGTCACACCTTCTTTTTACACACCCCACCCCCGGAAGGGGTAAATGTGCAAGGGAATTTTTCCAATTTAAGTGACATTATTCGAAATGGGATTATTTATTTATTTCAGAGTCGCCACTTGGGAAAGGTTTGGCTTTTGGTGTCCCAAGTCACCGGTTTATCTTGAATCCCAAATCGAGGAAATTTTCGACTTTCCAAATGAAGTCTGCGAACCAGAAATTCTAAGTAAGGAATTCTGTTGATCCGAGGGAAGGTGTTAGGCACCCCCGGATACCGTGGTTCTAGCATGGTCGCTTAAATTGTTGTAATGGTTAAATATCTGATTTTAATACATGTTATAACTTATGTGCTTTTATTAACTTTAAACCGCTTTTATTATTATTTTTTAATAGGATTGCCAATTCGTGAAAATACATCTCGAGCCACGTCGCAATCAATGCACCCGTGGTTGTTAATGCATTTCGACTCCGTTGAGATTTGAATTTGGGTCACATAAATGCACACCCGAGTTTAAGAATGTAATTTAATTAAAATCGTGCCTAAAGAGTCTAATGCGTTATTATCTCTGGGGAAAGCCGTGAAGTTCGCTAGACGGCTCATCCCGTATTCTAAGTATTTTTAAACCATCTTCTGAGGGCCCCACAGCTTTTATGTTTTATTTGGCGAGGCGCGTCTCATTTTATTTAAAAGGGAAAACCTAAGGCAGCTATGGTTTTTTTTTTTAAACTGAAAGAGAAAATGTTCAACTTTTACACTTAAACTAAACAATTCATATATGCTTACAATTTGCAATACTTATGTGATACTTTCCGCTTAACTATCATACAAACTTAGATGATCTAAATTCGATACTTTCGTCTTATTGGAACTCAACTCATACCAGATCAATTTGGCCCAACTCTATTTAATCATAAACTGAGAATTACCACAAATGCTTAATGCTCTATCTTGTTACCTTTTGAACAAATTATGAAGCTACAGGCAGGAATTCCACTGAACCAACTCAACTTATTCTATTAACCCAACATAAAGTTTAATTGCAATTAAACCTCATATTCAAAAAGCTCATGTGTATTTGAGGTAGAATGACTAACAGTATAGCTACATTTACTAATCCAGTATAGTCCAATTTTGACTACAAAAGCCAATCATCAAATGCTAACATGTATTAATGAGAAATGTATTAAACACCTTTCACACAACTTGATTTCCGTCTAATTACTATAAAGGTACAGAGATCTACACAATATCAATGAGTCAAGGTTTAAATACACAAATCAGAAGAAAAAGATTAAATCAAAAACTTCAATTCTTCATATATATACTCAATCTTCATGCTTTCAACTTACAATTGCCAAAGTTAGGTTGTGTACCTGGAATCAAGGCAAAAATGAAAAAAGGCAGGGTCAGCAAGTTCAGCAGCAACAGGTCAAAGACAGCAGTAGCACCAAGAGAGTTAAACCCAGGACAGTTTCAAAGTCCAGAAGAAATACAGACACACTCCGAACAGCATCAAACCAAACCAAGCATGAACCAGAAAAGCCCCAAATAAACTTGATTTCAACCTTTAAGCTATCAGATAACCAAAGTTGTTTCAACACTATAAAGAATTGTAGAAAATCACCAAAAACATATTCAATGCTACAGTAAAACAGTGCAGTCGTCTCTTGCTTTTCAACTTTCAAAATCAATGAAGAATCAGTGAAGTTCCTTCCTCACATTCACTGAACCAAATGTAACCTTAGCAAGTTGGAATTCGAAATTGGAAGCGAAGAAGAAAAGAAAATTCAATGAAACAGTATCTTTTTTCTCTTTTTGAATCTCTTCCCCCCCTTTAGTTCTGTATGTATCCTCCTCTTTATAGGCTAGAACTGATCCCTTTTTTTCTTAATTCAAAGTGTTCACTTTTCCAGCATGTTTATTCCTTTCCATACCCCTTTGTCCTTTAGCCCTCATGCGTCTTTATTTTTAACATTTTACAGGCACTAACTCTTACAACTTTTTTCAGAGTGTATTTCTTTTCAGTTTTTTAAGTCTAAGATACCTGTTATTCTCTGCAGACCATTACAGAATGTCCAACCAATATTTTAATTCCATTTAAGTATGGACAAACTGAATTATTTAGTTCAAGCATGCCTGACCACACATGGCTTCTATTAGCAGTATAATTCAGTGAATTAAATCAAATTCGTCCATTAAAAAAACCCCTGAATCAATCAACAGATGGTACAGATTGACACAAAAGCTAATGACCAATTAATGACATTTTAAACAATCAAACTGTTCGATTCAATAGACGACTCAATTAAGTATTTCAAACATTTGCCAAAATTAAACAAATTAAGCAAATTCAAACACTGACGAGCTAATCTCATACGAACAGAGGTCTGGTTCAATTACATAATCAAAACAGAAATGAAGAAGGAGAAGAAGAAGCAATGAAATTGAAACAAAAGCCAACAGATAAAATAAAAGAAAAGAGAATTGAAAACAATACCCGGAAATTATGGCGAACTGCCTTTCGTCTTGATTTGGATTGAAACAGAGTTTAACCGTGTGTTTTCAACATGAAAACGCACGGCTAAAATCCAATTCAAACCAAACAAATCCTCACATCGGACTTTGAATTAAAATCAGGGGTTTTCTGTGCTTTAGTGTTCGAAGAGTTGGGGTGATATTCGAGGGGAAATGGAGGTAGGTATGGGATGAGGGATGTCTAGTGGTGATGGGGTGTGGATGTGGGGTCAAAGGGAGGTGGCGGCGCCACTGGGGTCTTGTGGCGGCGGCTAGGGTTCTTGATTTGAAATCAAGATTCGAGGCATTTGGGCTTGATTCGAAGAAAGCCAGGGGTGTTCTAGTGGTGAGGGGAGTCCATGGGTCACAGGGTGTAAATTTGGTGGTCATTGGAGGGGTGGTGTTTTCCGGCGATCTTCGATCTGATATTCGAAGGGGTTGGGGATGATTCGAAGAAAACAAATGGTGAATTCGAGGAGAGGAAGGTGAGGTGGTTCTATGGTGTGAAGGTTGGGTTTTTTGGGCCACCGGAACCGCCGTGAGGCGATTTTCGGTGGGCGGAGCTCGGCGGTTGGGGGCGGAGCTACAGGGGTCGTCTCTGAGAGGTTAGAGACGGAAGAGGGGGTGCTTTGGAGGGGGGTTGGGTATGGTTTAAAGAATATATACTAGCTGGGAGATTTGATCCAGGCCGTTGGATCAATTAAGATCGACGGCTTGGATCAAACTACTTAACGAAACAGAGTCGTTTGGTTAAGTGGATGGACCGGGTAGCGGAGATGGATACGGGTTGGGCTGGATATGGATTAGAGAGATGACCCCTGGACCGTTGGATTGGTTTGATCCAACGGCTTGAATTAAACATGATGGGGCGACGTCGTTTGGACTTCTTGGAGAGGGACTGGTTCGGACCGGGTGAGGTTTTGGGCCTGTTTTTCGGGTCCAATTTGAAGCAGCCCAATCCGTTTTTCTTTATTTTCCAATTCTTTTCTTTTTCTATTAATTCCTAATTTAAAATATTAAAAATCCTAGATTAAAATACCAAAAATCCAATTAACTTCTACTAACAATTAACACACCATTAAATACCAATTTAAAATAAAATCACACAACTAGATCTTTAAATGCTAAAATGCAAAGTGTATTTTCTTTTGTGATTTTCATTTTTGTAAAACAAAACTTGATTAACCCTAATAAATCCTAAATATAAATGCAACATATTTTTGTATTTTATATTAATTTAACAAATAAACACGCACAGACAAATGCAAACAATAAGAGAAAAATAACACAAAAATTCACAAAAATCACACACGACAGTAAACCATTTTATTTTGAATTTTTTAGGAATAATTCTCATATAAGGCAAAAATTACGTGCTCACACCCGGTATGTGAGTTGAAGAGAAATCCTAGGTGATGCTCGGTTTGAAAAATAATTTTAGGCTTTCTTTGACCTTTTTGAGCTTAATTGCTAATCATAAATAAAATTTGTCCCTAGCTAACTATTTTGAGCCTTTAGACTTCTGTTTGGCAACCGCGTTACAAGCCTATACCATTTTGTTCTTAATTGACATTGTTTTGATCCTTTACCTCTTAAAGCACTTTAATTGTGAGAGAGGCGCTAAAAAAAGTAAGAAGGAAATAAGTGTGGGGTGGCTTTTGAGTGGAACCAGTAAAAGGTTGAAAGGTGCACTTGTTTTGTAACGAATACACCACTAGCGAAAATTGAACGACAAAAAAAAAAAGATGAATACATTGTGTCTTGTTCCGCTTAGTAGGTATGAATTAATAGATTGCTTAAATAAGAAGGGAGTATTTGTGTGATGATATTGTTTGTGAATGATAAGTGGGTTGAAAAATTTGCGTTATAAATTGCTCAGGTGATGTGTTAAAGTGCTTAGGAGGGTTAGTCACTATTCCTAAATGTATCCTGCCCGTCCCTTAGCCCACATTACAACCATGAAAAAGTCCTAATTGATTTTGGATCGAGCTAGCCTACATTAGTAGAGAATTACATTAAGGGCAAGCTTATGGTACCAATTGCATGCATGTGACGTCTATTGTGAGAGTGAGTGTTTTCCTTGATACATGCGAGTGTACGACTCGAATGTGTGGAATGAATTCAGTTTTGTTGATGTGAGGGCATATGATTCGTGACAGAAAAGCAAGTCTTGACTTCTGTGTAGAGTACTTTGAGGATGTGTGAATATTGCATGCCACTTGAGAGTCGGCTTTGAGGCTAGGATTGTTCACTGCTAGGCGTGATGTATGTACATTGTTCTAGGTGTAATGCGTTAGGGGGAAATGGTTAAGTGAAGGATTCTCTAGAGAGTATGGTTGGATTGCTCGAGGAGTAGCAATGAATTAAGTGTGGGGTGTTGATAAGAGGCGAAATTTAGGTGATTTAGCTATTATTTATGCTTCCGCTTGATTATATTCCAATGACATATTATAGTTAATTGATGAGAAATAGGCTCTAATTGTGATTTGTATGCATTGCAGGAAGAGGAGTCTATATGATGCTTGATAAAGGTGATTGGAATGATTTACGAGCAAAAAAAACGACCCCTCGGAGTTGAGCACGCACAAGGACGAGATAAGAAAATGGAAGAAACTCAGGCCCAGACGCCCGAAGTACCGCGCGAAGTCGCGCACTTGTTCGCGCGCTTAAGAAGCTGAGACAGAATACGGAGCGAAGTACCGCGCGAGTCCTGTCCGGGAAAACATTATTTAGGGGTAAAATTGGAAATCTAAAGAAAAACCCACTGAGCTTAAATAAAGTTAAGCTCGCCCAAGATCGGGAGATGGAGAAATGTAGAGTTTAGAGAGAGAAAGAGGGAAGAAACAAGCAAGGAGGAGTTTGGATCATCAAGTTTTTCTTTTTTTCTCTTTGTTGGTTTCATTTTGTGATGGAATTGACTCTATTTGTGATATACACTAGCATGTGTGGCTAAAACCCACTGTTCTGGGGTTGTGATTTAGCCATGATTATTGTTGTTTGATATTGACTAGATCTTGATTATATTTCATTCATATATGGTTGCTTCTTCAATTCTGAGTTTAATTGCTTAATTGTCTGGCCATCAGTTAAGTTCTATTTACTATCTGTGCTATGCTTGGGAATGTCATGTTTAGATTAGAGAAGAATTGAAGAGAGCATGATTTTAACCCTTAGGGGGAGCGGATTTGTGGTTAGGATAGGAATATACCTAGGCACCATGCTTAATTGAATATCGTGATCTTAATGCGCACTTAATAGATTAATTTCATAGGAATACAGGCGTTAATCTATTGAGAATAGGCGAGTAGTACTTCGGGAGAAGGCTATGAGAGCATTTATCGATTAATTAGCAACCATGAGTGAATTATATGAAAGGAAGAGTCAATTAGAACACAATATGATTGGTGAATAGATCACAACCCTGGAATATTTATCTCTATTGAATACACAACAATCAACTCGTTACTTGATAATTTAGTTGTTACTTAGAATTATAATTAGCATAATTAAACTCTTGAACTCGAATATAGTTTGACGGAATAACAATATTGGCATGTTAGTGAGTAGTTGATATAAGTCTTTGTGGGTTCGACACTCGACTTATCATTGTATTACTTGTACGACCACGTATACTTGCGTCTGCATTTGAGACTAACAAAGACCGTCAATAAATCAAGTGCAACAGTTGGTGAAGGGGCAACTCCGCATCTTATATGACATCTCAGACAGATATCTGGACTCATCGAACTTCTTCGCAAGTTTGCAAAAGAAATAAACAAAGAGATAAGATTCGTGATGATAGCCGAATCCATTACAAGGCTATAAAATTAACTTCAAAAATATTTGTTAGGCTAACTAAGAATGAATGGAGCTTCATCTTCAACGAGATTATAGTTCTTGATGTCCGGATTTCATAGGATCAAACTGTTGGTGATGTCGATGCTCCTAGTTCAAGGTATAGTTTTTCTGACCGAAAGCATGCAAACCTAAAAGTTCCCTGCGGTCAGTTTGACTTTCAATATTTTTCTGTTTCTAGCCCGGGAAGAGTTCCGAGACGGAATTTTTATGTATTGTAGATCTAGGAGTTTTCTTTCCAACAGAATAGATGGATTGTAATTCCGATACTCCTAGCTCAAGATACAATTGTTTTCGCTGAACGTACGCAAATCTAAAAGTTCACTGCAGTTAAGTCGATGTCGCGAATTTTATGTTGATAACCCGAAAGGATTTCCTCCATGAAATTTATATGTCCTTCAGGTCTCTGAGTTTTCTTTCTAACGGTGCAAACGGATGGTAATTCCGACACTTGTAGCTCGAGATATGAATTATTCCTTCATAGCGCGCAAAGCTGAAAAGCAATTTCGTGGACAAATAGGTCAAGTTCAGAAAGTTGTTGCGGACAATCTGCGAGGAATTCTTCTATGATATCTTGAAGATTTCAATATCTATGAGTCTTATTTCCAATGGCATAGACGTCTCGTGATCCGTCCACTCCTAGCTTGAGATATATGTGTTCCAATGATAGCATGCAGTGTTGTGAAGCCGAAATGACAGACTTGTGCATCGCCTTCAAAAGTTAGTTCTGACTTGTCCTTATGGAATTTGGCCCCAAATTTTGGATACGTCATAGTGGTGCAAGTTTTGACTCTGCAAAACCAAGCGGATTACATTTTGGACACTCCTAGGTCAAGATACGATTTTTTTTAATGCAAGCATGAAATGCTATGAAGTCAAAACAGCAGAGACGCGCCAAGTGCTTGCTCGCCGAAGTTGGAAAAGCCTACTCCAGTTGTCTTACTCGCAAGCCTGCAACAATGCGATATAGTATATGTCACACTCGCCACTGATGAAATATGGTCTCTCCGAGCCTCCAAGAGTAGGGATTTCGTCGCCGAGGTTGAAAAGACACTTCATGTGTCTTTCTCGCCGAACCACAACAAAAAGACTAGTGGTTTGCTTGCAATTCATCTTCCTAGGGATATCAAAGACCGATGGTACTCTCGCAAAAGCCTGCAAAAGAAAAATATTTGGAAATCCTCGATGCCAGCAACGTGAAGTTTCTGTGGATACGGTGCTAATAGCATGACGATTCGGCAGCATGGCTCTTTAGTTTGACATAAAAAAGATATCGGAAGCTGCACAACAGTCTAGTTCAGCATGGCATGTACCGGTGCCTATAGCACGAAGCTTCTTGGTTCTACAAGGATCAATGCCAATTGCACGAAGGTCCCGATTCAGCAGCAAGTACATCGGTGCCAATGATACGAAGCTTGAAATTATGACCAAGTCTAATATCAAAACAACCATCCAAATTGCTGAAAGTTTGCAGATTCGAACTTCCTTCCTGGGTGATGTCAATTCCTGCAAGAAACAAAAGGAAAAGGAAATTCTGGAGGCCCCGGTTTGAACAACGAAGTTTCTGCAGATTTTGCGTTCTCTGTGTCAATTACAATGATGTGCGGTCTCGGAGTCCTTGGGTTGCTTCTAGTTCTCGCATTTGCTAGTTTAAACAAATTGTTGCAAATAACAAAAAAGGGAGCAAGTCATGCATTAACAAAGGTTTAGAACAAAAAAAAAACAAGGAAACATAAAAGAAAATTTAGGAGGACATAGTACTGCTTTCATTAAAATACAGAAGGTTTCTGCTGTGACTACAATGCAGGGAGAGAGGTCTAAATTTATATAAAGAATGGGAAGAGAATTAAAGGAATTCTTGGCACTCAAGTCACCAGGGCGTGCAAACAAGGAAATTGTCGTGTTCTGATGGAAATTAGTCAAATTAAGCCAGCAGCAAAAAAGGAAAGGATTCAATCCAATAAAACATTGTATTGGGTGAAGTAATTTTGGGGGCATCTATACCCGCTTTTTGTGCCACATTTTAACCTATGCCCGCTTTGCAAAAAAAATTACAAGCGTACCCGTTTTTTTCATAACTTCAGCACACGGGGCTGAAGTAGCAAAGGCAATCACACAAAACTTCAGCATTTTAGTAGCCGGGCCTGAAGTTCAGCTCTAGAGCTGAAGTTTTTGTTTTGTAACTCGCGAACTTCAGCTCTAGAGCTGAAGATTTATTTTATAAGCTTTTGTTTAGTAACCGAGAAACTTCAGCTCTAGAGCTGAAGTTTTTGTTTAGTAGGTTTTCAAGTTATAAAATAAAAACTTCAGCTCTAGAGCTGAAGTTTTCAAGTTATAAAATAAAAACTTCAGCTCTAGAGCTGAAGTTTTTGTTTAGTAACCCGGAAACTTCAGCTCTAGAGTTGAAGTTTGTGTTTGGTAACCCGGAAACTTCAACTCTAGTTATAAAATAAAAGCTTCAGCTCTAAAGCTGAAGTTTTTGTTTAGTAACTCGGAAACTGAAGTTTTTCAGTTATAAAGGGAAGCTGAAGTTTTTTAAAAAGTGGGTACGGATGCAAACAGAAAGACAAAGCGGCTACAGGTTGAAGAGCGGCGCCCAAATAGGGCGCCCCGTGCAATTTTTACGTAATTTTGGTAACGGCTAGTGGTGTACGTCAAATTAAGGGAAACTTATACAAATGTCCCAAATAAACCTCAACTTACCAATCTCTAGCCATTAGTCATAGACTTACCAAAACTAGTCAATAAAAATTAAAAAACCAAATAATTGGGTTCTTTCTCCCAAAGAATCACATGCAAAAATCATCTTCCATATTTTTAAGCGTGATTAACAATATTAGATACACGACGGAAAGAAAATTTCATGGACAGGGTAGTAAATAAGGTGATGAAATACAAAAATCTATACAATATTCCAAAAATCTAAACAAAAAGGGAACTTTTTCAATGGGTATAGTTGAAACTCATTAAAAATATATAGATAAGTCAATATACAAAATTTGAGGAAGATTGGAGTTGATTTGGACTGGTTTTGTATCAAAATTCGTAATTAAATCGAGTTCAAAAAAGTCTTTTGCGACACATGTATCAAACATGTATCACACGCATGTATCTCACACACAGGTATACATGAATATACATGTGATACATAATTGATACAAATGTGATACACAAATGATACACATATCATTTTTTTTTCATGTTCAACTTTTACTTCGAATTTTCAATTCAAACCACCTCAAAACTTCACCAAATCATCCCAAAACTGAGATTCAAGCTTCTTAAGTTGTGCCCAATCTATTCTAATAACACCCACTCAAAACAAAGTAAAAATTTGATATATGTTTTTGCTACAAATAGCTAATTAACTAATATTAGTAATATTTTATCAATTGGCCAATTTTTGTAATGAGCTACTTCTAAATAGACATAGTTGGTAATTTCCCTCAAATTAAAGGAAGAAAATTTGATTGGAGTAATAACTCAAGTGGGCTAAGATTATTACCAAATTTGATATATTGTCCTACATGGAATATTTTTACATGTTTTAAAATTGATTCTCTTTGACAAAGTCCAAGCCGCCTGACAAGGAAAAGCTACCAAACTTTGTCTCCAGATTAAATATGCAACACCGATTATTTAAGTAGAATCTGCTTGTCACTATAATTATGTGGTTTCACATATTGCTCAATCAAAGTGCATGAGCAAGTGTTTTTTTGTCAGAAGACTAAGAAAATTATTGTCTTCACTGGTACTTCAAACCTCGTTTCTAAGGCCCATCAAGTTTACACCTCGACAAATCTTGAAGTAGGGGGCATCTGTAAAGATATAAAATTTATTGGGTCTAATCCATACAAAATTTGGATTAAATTCAATTGGGTTAAATAGTTAATTTGGGTTTTACAAGTTAAATTAGTTCATTTTATTATTTTCAGACCCAAAGTCCATTTCATCTTCAGGCCCAGACTTATGTCATGTGACATGGCATATCAAATCAAACTCCAGGCTAATAAGGTGACACCACGTGTCGAATGATGTGGCAATCCAAGTCAAAAAGTAAAAACCAACCACAAGTCGCCAAGTGGCTAAAATGACATGGGTTAATCAAAATCAAGAAAGAGAGTCTTATGTAGCTTGACTGTCCATCCTCTACAACTATAAATAGAGGGGTTACATAACTCTCAGGGGACATTCAGAGTTGGAGAAGAACACTCCGCAATTGGTGAGGGCATCCACAAACATAGAGATCAATCATCAAGTGCTTAGTTCTTCAACAAAGGAGTGATCAACGGAGTTCTTCCCGGAGATCAACCCTTAAAAACAAAGTGCTGCTCGACGTTCTTGGCGATTAAATACATCACAAGAAGGTCTGCATCATCCTACATTCGAGAAAGACGCTTCTCAAGCCCTCGAATCACGGAGAATTTTAGAGAGGATAATCAAGGGATACATAGATTTGTACTCACAAATATTTATCAATAAAATCTATTTTTCTTTATATTATTTTTGTTGCAGTTTATTTTTTGTCTTACGAAAATTTGTTGCAAACGGTCCCTAAGGTTGATCACGTGCACAAGCGAAGTTAACCCATCCTCGATTGCTCAGCAGTTCTTTCAGGTGTCCCTAGTTTAGCATTCTTACCACTTCCTGTCGTAGACCTATGCAGTTTTCGGTCTTGTGTCCCCTTTCCTGGTGGAATTCACACAGAACTTTCGATCTCCGGGTGCTCAGGTCTGACTTTATCTTTTGCGGCCACTGTACCTTTGTGTCGAGCTTTTCTAGTACATACACTATTTCTGAAGGAGAAATACAAAAGTTATGAGCATATAATAGTGGAGGCATACCTCTTTCATTTTGAGGTGGCAAGGTATGTTGAGGCGTGGCGTCTGCATGTCGTGGAGGTGGGTTGGATGTTCGGATATTGGGCAGGTGCCTTTCTCGATTAAAACGGGGTAGTTGGTTTTTTCGACCATCATTGCAGCGATCTCTCCTTGTTTCGGTTTGGACCGATGTTAGTCATTGGATCGGGCCATTTAGGTCATCTCCGTCTGCCCTTGCTTCGGCGCAATAGGCATTATGGATTTCTTCCCACGTGGTGGGAGGATACTTCATGAATCTGCTTAGCAGCTTTTTGGTTGCTTTTGACCCGTGTCTGTTTAACGCATTTTGGAAGGCTACTATCGCCATCCCTTCTAATACGTTTGGTAGGCTCATTCTTACCCTGTTGAATCAGGCTAGGAAGTCCTGAAGTCCCTCGCATGTCGTCTGCCTGACGGCGAAGATGTCATTTACCCTGGCCTCTGCCTTTTTCGCTCCCGCGTGAGTGGTGGCCAATTTATCTGCCATTTCTTCGAATGTTGATATCGATTGTGCTGGTAGTTAGGAATACCATGTCAACGCTCCCCCTGTCAGAGTTTCGCCGAACTTTTTTAACAGCACCGATGGCACCTGTTTTTTCGATAGATCGTTCCCTTTTACTGCAGTAACGTAGTGGATTAAGTGATCTTCTGGGTCCGTGGTGCCATCATATATTTTCAAATATGGAGGCATTTTGAAGGTTTTCGGAATAGAGTGAGGAGCCGCCCCTTCACTGTATGGTTGTTCGACGAATCGGCCCACGTCACATTTTGGTAGCAATTTTGGAGTGCTCTGTATTTTATAACCCTTTCCTGATGCTCTTTCATCTTATCGCGGAGCATTTTGTTCTCATTTTCCATTGCTTCCATTTTCTTTATGATGGCTGTAAGTGCATCATTACCTGCATCAATGACAGTATGAGTGTTACCTGTACGTGGAGTTTCTGGCTCATCGGCGACAATTGCGATTTCTACGGGTATTGTGCCTCTGATATCTCTTTGAGCGGGTTTATCGAGTATGTTGCTCAAGGTGTTTGTCAACCGCTCTTCTAATACCCTTTTCACAACTGATGGTGCTTCTCCTGCTGCGGATGTTGAGGTTTCCCTCTCGTGCGATGCAGTCACGCCTTCGTGCGGGAGGGGGGTTGAGATCTCTCCCTCAGGTTTAGCACTTGGCGTTGCGTTTTCATTGTCTTCCCTACCGGCTTCGTTGAGGGAATTCAGAAGGTTGTTCGTGACACCTACTATTGCGTTTAATCTTGCTTCTCCCTTTCCTTCCATTGTTGGCCTTTGCAAGGCTAAGAAGAGGTAATTATTTCTTTCTAAGGATCTAGATGAAACTAAGATCTCAACTATATAAATCCCTACAGACGGCGTCAAATTGTTTGAATCAAAAGATATTTGAACCTTTTTGAATAAATCAATCAAAGAAAGATAAGGGATAAATCTTAGATGAGTATAATAATCTCTAGAACAAAAGGTATACAAGGTGAATACAGAGGATAATATCTCTTGATCTTGTCAAGATGAATGATCAAACAATAATGACATCAATCGTTTATGTAAGCAAGTGTTACAGCGAGTGTTCGTAGTTGGGAAATGGAGCAGAAAAACCCCTTCCAAAGTTGTTTTTACGCTATATATATAAGGGACAAACCCCTTCTAAGTCCTAAAAGACAAATCATAGAGAATATTCGAAAGAATATTCCTAATGCCCCCTAATGGACCTGCACTAGTTGTATCGTTTCTTGTTCGCTCGTCTGTCGTCCCCTGCAAGATGTCGAGCTACGAGGATCTCGTCGCTTGTCATACTCGTCAACAGTCATGGTCGTCCAAATTTGGACCCGTACAAAATTAAGACGTAATAAAGTCTGATAATGATAATTTGCTTATTCGGTTCTGATCATAACTCATAAGTCAAATAGAACGTTTTATATTGGGATGTGATAGTTGTCAATAACCGTCTTACAACTTGGTTTTCACTTTAGTATTTGTCTTCAGTGACCTCTTGAACCAACATCAAAATGAAAAATACTAGTGTTTTGATAAAAATTGAAGTAGTTTAAAACAACAACTTCAATAAATATTGTTTCAACAATGCCAGAAACACCGATGTGTAAGGTTCATATGATTCATTAATTCTTGTTAAGCATATAATATTTACAACTACGGGAAGTGATGATGTTATATGCATTTTAATAGTAAAGTGAATTATTTTTTTTGAGATAGTGGCTATAAATTAGCAAGAAAGTGGTTATTTTCTTTAGTGTAACTTATGAAACCACTAATACTTTGATCTACCACTAATTACCCACTAAAGATTAAATTTTATAATTACTAATTATGTTCTATAATTTTATTATTCCACTACTTTACTATTTATTTTATGGAAGAGATTCTACACCTATAAATAGTGATATTTCTTCCTTGTGTTGAGAACTGAAAAGTGTAGTAATCTGCATGAAAAAGTGTGGTTGATATAGGGGTGTGTTTGGTACGATGGAAAACATTCTCCGAAAAATATTTTTCAATTTTCTCGTGTTTGGTTCGCTTAAATATTTTCCTCCAATTAGAGGAAAATGTTTTCCCTATCAAAAGAAGAAAAAATATTTTTCAAAATTCTTTTTCAACATTCTCCACCTTATTTCTCATCCCCACCAACCCCACCCACCCC
>MU730372.1:37162-58721 GCA_026770625.1 Nicotiana glauca
GTTAATTGGCAAAGTTGGGAAGCTGGAAGAGTTTTGGAAAGCTTGATCGCGAGTGGACTTTTTGATATAGGGGTCGGATCTCGATTCCGAAAGTTGGAAATTTGGAATAGTCCTGTAATATCATTTAGGATTTGTGTGCAATATTTTGTATAATTCCGAAATATTTTGATATGGTTAGGACGTGTTCGTCGAAGTTTGAAAGCTAAAGAAGGATTTAGATCGTCGATTCGTAGTATTGATGTTGTTTGGCGTGATTTGAGGCTTCGACTAAGTTCGTATTGTATTTTGGAAATGGTTGGTATGATTGGATGGGGTTCGGGGTCCTCGGGTGAGTTTCAGACGGGATTTGGATTGGATTTTGGACTTAAGGGAATGTTCGGATTTTTTTGGTTTCTGGTGCAACCGCTTCTGCGGAAGCTTCATCGTAGAGGCGGCCTCGCAGAAGCGAGGCAGTGGACCGCAGAAGCGGCTGGAAGGGAGTTGGTTGGAGGCGCATGTTCGAGGTTTGAGTCGCACCTGCGAGACCGCAGAAGCGGATCTATGGTCGCAGAAGCGGAGTTTGGTCCGCAGATGCGAAGACAGGAGGGCTGAAGGAGGACTGCAGAAGCGGTACTTTTGGCCACACCTGGCGGAACCGCTAAAGCGGTCAAGTGACCGCTGGTGCAAGGAACGCTGGGCAGAAGACTTGGTTTGATACGGGATTTTGGCCTATTTTCTTTCATTCTCTCTTGGTTGGGCGATCTTTGGGAGAGCTTCAAGTGGAGGTTTTCATCATCTATGACAATGTAAGTTATTCCCACCTATTTTGAGTTAAATACATGGATTCTATAGGAATTTAAACATGAAATTTGTAGAAATTATGGTATTTTGGTAGAAAAATTAGAAATTGGTATTTTGGAATTTGGTAATGAAATTGGACACGGAATTTGAAATAAATTATTTATTTGACTTCTTAATGCTATGGGTAAAGTTTATCTTTGAATATTTTCAGAATCCGGGTACATGGGCCTAAGGGTTAACTTTATTGACTTTTCTATTGGAGTTGAGAATTATTATGAATTGAGTTATTATGAATATTAGAGTGTATTTTTATTGATTCACACATTTGTTTGACTAGTTTCGGGTTGTTTGGCTCGGGATTGAAGAGTTAGAGAGGTGTTGGAGCCGGTTATGGAACTTCGGAGCGAGTTATGTCTCTTGTCTAACCTTGTGAGGGAGAAATTAACACATAGGAGATATTTGTTGTTATATATGTGCAACTAGTTGTGGGTGCTATATACATACGAGGTTACGAGAGTTCGTGCATAGTTAAAGCATATTTATGTCCCGGTAGACTTCGATCTTTTCATGCAATACTTAAATTATTTGAACTCATTTTGTTGGGTTAATTAATTGAAGTTACAACTGAAATGGGTTAAGAAATAAATATATGTATAATAGACCGAGCCTTATCACTTTGAATTGTGGGCGAGTTATTTGAGAAATGGTAAAGATTATAATCATATTGTGCTCATGCATTATATTGTACTCATATGTCTTGTAATTCGATCACTTCCTTCCTTTTTTTATGGAGCGAGCCGAACGCCTCGGCAGTATATAAATGCATCTACGGTTTATGCCGCACGACCCTCGGCAGTGTACACATTATTTCGGATCGGACCGAACAACCTCGACAGAATCATGTGTTATCGGTAGTAGTTCGAATATTCACAAGATAAACCTTCCATTGACACACGACATTTTATGGTCTTTCTTATTTATTTGGTATTGACACTTGGCATTTTCTGAGATATTAAGGTAGAATACAAGATCACAAATCTTATGCTTCGAAAAGAATAATTGGAACGTTATGATATTGCAGATTTACTGCACTATTGTTATGCACTTCGTACCTACTATGAATTATCATTTATTTATTTAGGCCTCTAGTAAGATGTCGACCCCTCGTTACTACTTCTCCGGGGTTAGGCTAGATACTTATTGGGTATGCATTGATTTACGTAGTTTTACTGCACTTTTGCACTAAATGTGCAAGATCTGACAGGTTATTTGGTGATCATCTTGACACGTTGGCGCATCTGTTGAGGAGACTTTTTGTGAGCTGCAATTCAGGCTATGCACTGCAGTGCACCGAGTCCCCATTGTTCCATTTATTTTATCCTGTCTTATTTACATTCCGGAAAGATGTTGTATTATTATTTGTACTCTTTAGAAAAATGCACATGCTCACTTGTAATACCAGATTTTGGGGATTCCTATGAGTTGTTCATTATTGTTGTTCGTGTAATTATTACTTACCATATAAAATTCTATTTCATACTATTTAACTAATGAAACTTATGATTTTAAATATTAAAATGAGTAATTAAGTTACTCATTCACCGTTGACTTGTCTGACAGTGATGTTAGACGTCATTCACGACCTTTAGTGGATTTTGGATCGTAACAGTTCCCTTAGAATTATATGTGCCTATAAGAAGAACAAATTAAATGTCAAACATTTTATTGAATTTATCGTAAGCAAATGTAAGGAAAAGAAACGTAATACTCCTATTTCCCCAAAATAATATTTTTTGAATGTCCTAAATATTAGGATTTTCTATGTAATTCAAATAAGAAAAGATTTAACAATCAAAATTTTAATTGATTTCAAAGTCATAAAATTTAGGAAAATAACAAAATTACGGAGTGTTGTTGGTACACTTGTATAGTGTTGTTGTGTATACATCATTATATTTGTACATTTGAGTTAACTTTTGTACATTGTTTTTTTCTACAGATTCTTATTTTCATATTCTTATATTTATTTTGCTTCATTTTTTTCTTTAAGTACTTAAAACTCGGGGGAACATATGTCCCTTGCCTCGGAGCTACTGCTTTGTGGCCTTGCCTTTTAAAACAATGTCTCGAGTATCTTAATTAAGGACTATATATTTATGCTTAAATATTAGAATTTTACTTTATACAATCACAAGAGTTCCACGATACAGTTAACAAAGGAAATATTGAAGTCCGAATCTAAGGTAGTGTCTAACAAACATGACTTCTTGGAAATTTGATTGTGATGAATACAATTCTAATGAACGTGAATTATATTGGTAAGTTAGCTAATGTAATTATTTATAACGGCCAGTATGCTCTTCGAAAATATTATCTTGTAGGGCCAGATATATTATATTAGAAAAATTATATTGAGCTTTTTTTCATTTTTCTTCTTCACAAATCTGAGCTTGAGGACGATTTTTGTTACGTACTTAGAGCTCGTTTGGCTTAGCTGATTTAAAATAGCTGATAAGCATTAGGTGCTGAAAAACACTTTTAAGTGCTGAAGCTGATTTAAAAAATAAACAGTTACGTATTTAAATAAAAGTGCTGAAATTAATAATAATCAATTGAAGAACTGAATATATGAAGAGCTTTGTTTTAAAAAGAAGTACGATTTTTGTTACGTACTTAATAAACTTTCTATAGCTGTGCATGCAAGCAAACAATTTTTTTTTTAACGAAATGCAAAATCAAAATTGAGTTCAATGATCTAATAAACAATTCTATTTTTGGGAAAGAGGTCAGTTCAGCCTTTTTCTAATACTTTTCTTTTTTTCCTTTTCCTTCTCATATATTCCCAGGCTCATTCTTACCAACAAAAAGAAAAATTCGGTTTGGCAATAAGTATTATACTCTTTGTCACTTGTTTTTATTTTTTTGGATATTCTATTTTAAGTTTATCTTTTGCGTACGTACAAGCGCTGTTATAATACATCTGATTTCTAATATCTTAATATGAAATAAAAATCTTAAGCACAAGCAAATGTAAATTTGCCTCCTTTCCCTCCTTTCAAAGAAGTTGGTTAATTTTCTTTGTTGCTTACTATACTTCCATGACTAAAAACATTTTTGGAGTGCATCAATTAGGTAAGTTGTTTTTGCACCATCTGTATATTTTATATTCCAGGATATATATATGTAGTGCATTAATTTACAAAAGAAAAAAAACCCATCATAAATATAGTTTTATAGAAAATGGAGAAGGCATCAAGCATCTCGGCAGTTTCATGTATCACACTCTTATGAGATCGGGTCGTTCGCCTCTGCAGGATATTATAACACACTATTATGGGATCGAGTCATTCGCCTCGGCAGTATGATGTACATATTCTTATGGGATCGAGTCGTTCGCCTCAGCAATTTCAAGAAATACTCTTATGGGTTCGGGCTGCTCGCCTCGGCATAATTGTGCGTAATATTTGTGTCACGATCCGGAATTTTCACCCTCGGGAGTCGTGATGGCGCCTACTAATGTGAGCTAGGCAAGCCAAACCTTAACTATCTACTACCTTTTTCATATTACTTCTTTTCAAACAAACGTAGGGCGACAATGTAATAACATACGAAATTTTTAGAATTAAAGCGGAAGTCAACAAATATACAACTCAAGGCTACGTCTATTACAACTTTTAAACTTCAATATCCCAAAATCTGGTGTCACAGACTGTCTAAGAGTTTCTAAATACAAGGTCTGAAGAAAATACATAATACTGTTTCCGAACAAGGATAAAGGAAATAGGAAATAGGATAGAGGGGGGTGCCAGGGCCTGCGGGCAGGTCTACCTTGGGTCTTCGAGTGGACTGAAAGAAGCCCCTTAACTACTGTCTGAATGCTGCTCCGGGATCTGCACACAGTGCAGAATGTAGTATCAGCACAATTGACCCCATGTGCTGGTAAGTGCCTAGCCTAACCTCGATGAAGTAGTGACGAGGCTAGGGCCAGACTAGCAAATAAACATGTGCAGTTTAAATATATACAGTGAAAAAAGGAAATACAGAAATACCCAGTGAATGTGAGAAAGGGAACATGATGTGGGGGAGATAACAGTTATGAATAAAAGCAACAAGTAAGGAAAGAAACAATATAACTCGGATACCAATAATGAATCAATAAATCAATAACTGCACGGCATCACCCTTCGTGCTTTCACTCTCGTTCTTACCAGAACACATATCATCAAAATGTGCACGGCATCACCCTTCGTGCTTTTACTCTCTTTCCTCACCATATAATCAATAAAATTCGGCACAGAATGGTACATCGTGCGGCATGACATCACCCCTCGTGCTTTATATTTTCTCATCACAATCATACACGGAATCATCATTCGTGCTTTACACTCTTTCCTCACAAACAACAATATACGACATCACCTTTCGTGCTTTGTCACTCTTCCTCATCCAAACAACAATCACAAACAATGGGGCGAGGGAATAAACAAGATTATAATAGGAATTCCGGCAATGGAATAATAATTAAATAATTAAATCCCGGTAAGGGAACAATAATTAAACAATTTAATCCCAGCAAGGGAACAATATCAATAGTATCAACTTCCCGGCAAGGGAACAATCTATAACTCATTCTCTTTCTTTCACCTTTTACTTCATAACTCACTTTACCACTTGAGTCAATGCTCCAAAGGGTTCAATCGTCTAATTTACTTTTACGGTTCATAATATAACTTGAGTCAATGCTCCTCGATGTTCAAATGTCACAATTCTTTTCACAAACTTTCCACAGCAATTAGAAATCATCACCAAGACATGAAGGATATAACGAAATCAAGATATTCATAATTTAAAGACTCACGGTCATGCTAGACACCAACGTATATATACTCGTCACCATACCTATACGTCGTACTCAACAAATAACACATAGCAAATAGGACTCGACTCCTAATCTTTCAAGCTAAGGTTAGACCAAACACTTACCTCGATGCCTTGAACACCACTCAATTCTCAATTATAGCTTTACCCCTTGATTCCACCACCAATCCGCTCGAATCTAGTCACAAGTTACTTAATTACATCAATAAGTGCTAAATGAATCAACCCCAATGCATGAAAATGAGTTTTCCAAAGTTTTACCCAAAAAGTCAAAAATTACCTCCGGGCCCACGAGATCGAAACTCGAGGTTCGGACCAAAACCCGATTACACATTCCCCCACGAATCCAAATATTTAATTTATTTTTAAATCAGACCTCAAATTGAGGTTCAAATCCCTACTTTTAGGAAAATCTAGGTTCTACCCAAAACACCCAATTTCTCCCATGAAAATCTTTAATTCGAAGTTGAAAACTTGTTAAAAGATGTTAAGGAGTCAAGAAAATGAGTTAAAAATCACTTACCAATGTTTTGGAGAAAGGTTGTTTGAAAAATCGCCTCTTATGTTTTTGGGGTTTTGAAAAGTGAAAAATAACTGAAAATCTCATTTATTTATACCCCTCTGAGACCCCCTGTGCGGACCGCATCAAATGGACCACGGCCGCACATGCTTACCTGAAGACCTGCAGTTCAGCACCCTGTGCGGACCGCACAAAGCCGACTGCAGTCGCACACCGAACAAAGGCGACCGCGGCCGCACTAGCCCCTCCGCAGTCGCACGCGATTTCTCGCGGACCGCACTAGAGGGTTTAGAGACCTGCAACATCTGATTTTCTAAGCCTAAGGCATCCCGGAACCTACCCGAAATTCACCCAAGCCCTCAGAACTCCAACCCAAGTATGCACACCACCTCAAATACATCTTACGAACATATTCGTCTAATCAAATCACCAAAATAACATCACGAACATCGAATTAAACCTCAAGATCAATGAAATTTCTCAAAACTCCTTTTAAATATCATTTTCCCAGTTGAGGTCTGGATCACGTCAAACGACATCCGTTTTTAACTAAATTTCACTCGAATGACTCAAATCACATACAAGACCTGTACCGGGTGCCGGAACCAAAGTACTGGCCCGATACCATCACTTTCTAATCAGATTTCATTTCAATTTTTCCTTAAACATTTGCAGAAAATAATTTCACTTAAAAATTCATTTCTCGGGCTTGGGACCTCGGAATTTGATTCTGGGCATACGCCCAAGTCCCATATTTTCCTACGGACCCTCCGGGACTGTCGAATCACGGGTCCGGGTCCATTTACCCAAAATATTGACCGAAGTCAAATTTACTCATTTTAAAGTCAAAACTTAACATTTTTCACAGAATTTCACATTTAAGCTTTTCGGATACGCGCCCAGACTGCGCACGCAAATCGAAGAGACTCTAAATGAGGTTTTTCAAGGCCTCGGAGACACATAATTCAATTAAAACAGGTGAGGACCCTTTGGGTCATCACATTCTCTACCTCTAAAACAACCGTTCATCCTTGAACGAACAGAAGAAGGAAGTACCTGAGTCGGGGAAAAGATGAGGATAACAGTCCCGCATATCGGACTGGGACTCCCAGGTCGATGCCTCTGGAGGCTTACCTCTCTACTAGACACAAACGGAAGGAAAACTCTTCGACCTAAACTGGCAAACCTGCCAGTCTAGAATAGCTACCGGCTCCTCCTCATAAGACAAGTCCTTGTCCAACTGGACAGTTTTGAAATCAAACACGTGGGATGGATCGCCATGGTACTTCCGAAGCATGGACACATGAAACACTGGATGCACAGCTGATAAGCTAGGCGGCAATGCAAGTCTATAAGCCACTTCTCCCACTCGATCGAGGATCTCAAATGGACCAATGAACCTAGGGCTAAGCTTGCCCTTCTTCTCGAATCTCATCACGCCCTTCATAGGCGACACTCGGAGCAATACCCGCTCACCGACCATAAAGGCCATATCTTGAATCTTGCGGTCTGCATAATGCTTCTGCCTGGACTAAGCTGTACGAAGTCTATCCTGAATGATCCTGACCTTGTCCAAGGCCACCTGAACCAGATCTGTACCCAACAATCGAGCCTCCCCCGGCTTGAACTATCCAACCGGAGATGGACATCGCCTACAATACAAAGCGTCGTAAGGAGCCATCTAAATACTCGACTGGTAGTTGTTGTTGTAAGCAAACTCTGCTAAAGGCAAGAACTGATTCCACGAACCTCCAAAGTCAATGACACAAGCTCAGAGCATATCCTCCAAAATCTGAATAGTCCGGTCAGACTGCCTGCCCGTCTGAGGATGAAATGTTGTACTAAACTTAATCTAAGTACCTAACTCTTGCTGAACCGCTCTCTAGAATCGTGAGGTAAACTGCGCACCTCGATCCGAAATGATATATGCATGCACACCATGAAGACGAACAATCTCCCAGATACAGACCTCCGCTGACCTCTCGAAAGAAAAGGAGCTGCCACAGGAATGAAATGTGCTGACTTGGTTAGCCTATCAACAATGACCCATATTGCATCAAATTATTTTCGAGTCTACGGGAGACCAACGATGAAATTCATAGTGATTCGCTCCCATTTCCACTCGGGAAGCTCAATCCTCTGAAATAATCCACCAGGCCTCTGATGCTTAAACTTAACCTGCTGACAGTTCAAACATCGAGCCATATATGCAACGATATCCTTCTTCATTCTACGCTAGCAATAATGCTGCCGCAAATCCTGATACATCTTCGCGGCACTCGGATGAATAGAGTACCAGGAGCTATGGGCCTCCTTTAAGATCAACTATTGAAGCCTATCCATATTGGGCACACACACTCGACCCTGCAATCTTAAAACTCCATCATCATCTAGGGTAACCTACTTAGCACCTCCACTTTACACCATGTCTCTAAGAACACACAAATGGGGATCATCAAACTGCCGATCACAGATACACTCGATTAATGAAGAGAGAGCGACTGTGCAAGCTAATACCCGGCTAGGCTCAGAAATATCCAGCCTCACGAACCGAATGTCCAAAGCCTAAACATCTAAGGCAAGCGGTCTCTCATCGACCAGAATATAAGCAAGACTGCCCATACTGGCTGACTTCCTACTCAAGGCATCCACCACCACATTGGCCTTTCCCGAGTGGTATAAGATAGTAATATCATAATCTTTCAACAGCTCTAGCCACCTCCTCTGCCTCAAATTCAACTCCTTTTTCTTGAACATATACTAAAGACTCTTGTGATCAGTGAACACCTAGCATGTCATGCCATAAAGATAATGCCTCCAAATCTTCAATGCGTGAACAATGGCTGCCAACTCTAAATCATGAACTGGATAGTTCTTCTCATGAATCTTCAACTGCCTCGAAGCATAGGCAATAACCTTGCCATCCTGCATCAACACTGCACCAAGCCCAATACGAGATGTATCACAGTAAACTGTATAAGGCCCTGATCATGTGGGCAAAACTAATACCGGTGTTGTAGTAAGAGATGTCTTGAGCTTCTGAAAGCTCACCTCACACTCATCCGACCATATGACGGGGCACCCTTATAGGTCAACCTGGTCATCGGGGCTGGAATAGATGAAAACCCCTCCACGAACCGACGATAGTAGCCTACCAATCCCAAGAAACTCCAAATCTCTGTAGCTGATGCCGGTCTAGGCCAGTTCTTGACTACCTCAATCTTCTTTGGATCCACCTGAATACCCTCTGCTGATACAACGTGACCCAGGAATGCAACTGAACTCAACCATAACTCACACTTCGAGAACTTAGCGTATAGCTGACTATCCTTCAGAGTCTAAAGAACCACTCTGAGATGCTGCTCGTGCTCCTCCTATCTACGGGAGTATATCAGAATATCATCAATGAAGACTATTACGAACAAGTCCAAATAAGCCCTGAACACTCGGTTCATCAAATACATAAAAGCTGTTGGGGCATTCGTCAACCCGAATGACATAACCAATAACTCATAATGCTTGTACCGAGTGCAGAATACTGTCTTAGGAACATCGGATGCCCTAATCCTCAGCATTGAGTGCCCGGAGCCAAATCAATGCAAAATTCAATATCTCTATCGGGTGGCATCCCCGGCAGGTCTGAAATGAAAACCTCAGGAAACTCGTAAACTACGGGCACAGAATCAATGGAGGGAACCTCAGCACTAGAATCACGAACATAAGCTAAATAGGCCAAACACCCCTTCTCGACCATACGTCGAGCCTTCACATAAAAAATAACACTATGGGTAGAATGACCAGGAGTCCGTCTCCACTCTAAACGAGGCATACCCGATAAAGCTAAGGTCATAGTCTTGGCATTACAGTCCAAGATATCTTGGTAAGGTGATAACCAGTCCATCCCCAATATAACATCAAAATCAACCATGTCTAAAAGCAACAAATCAACACGGGTCTCAAGACCCCCAATCACCACAATACAAGATCTCTGGACTCGATTTACCACAATAGAATCACCCACCGGTGTAGACATATAAACATGAATACTCAATGAATCACTTGGCATGACCAAGTATGGTGCAAAATAAGATAACACATACGAATATATAGACCCTGGGTCAAACAAAACTGAAGCATCTCTATCACAAACCAGAACCGTACCTATAATAAGTGCATCTGAAGACTCAACCTCGGGCCTGGCTGGAAGGGCATAACATCGGGTTTGGGCCCCACCATCTTGAACTACCTCCTTGGGACAGCCTGCTGCTGGCTGGCCTCCACCTCTGGCGGCTTGAGCTCCACCTCTAGGACCTCTACCTCCACCTCTAGCACCTCTACCCCCACCTCTAGCTGGCTGGGCGGGCTGTGAAACACCTGGTGCCTATACCATGGCACGAGAAACCCTGATGCTAAGAACTACTCGGTGCTCGAGGGCAAAACCTGGCAATGTGACTCAGGTCACCACAAGTGTAACAAGCCCTCGGCTGCTGAGACTGCTGACCTTGTCGACCTGAATATCCACCCCAAAAACTCTGAAGCGGCGGTGCACTGATAGGATCAGGTGGTACACTGAACAAGTGTTGATCGAAAAACTGCATCTGGGGACCACAGCTACCTGAAGCCTCGTGAGAAACCTGAAGAGCTGACTGAAAGAGCCTAGGAGGATGGCCTCTACCATATGAATCTCAACCTCCAAACTAGGTACCACTGAATCTGCCTGAATGACGGGGACTCTTGTCTGACCCATGACGACCACTCTGCGACAGAACCATCTTAACTCTACTAGCCACATTGGATGCCTCCTAAAAAGTGATCTCACTCCTGGCCTCCTTGGCCATCTGAAGATGAATTGGCTGAATAACACCGTCAATAAACCTCCTCACCTTCTCTCTCTCGGTAGGAAGTATGACAAGAGCATGGCGAGCTAAGTCGATGAACCTGGTCTCATACTAGGTGATCGTCATGGAACGCTGATGGAGGCACTCAAACTGCCTCTGATAGGACTCTCTCTGAGTAACGAGGAGAAACTTCTCCAGAAACAACACTGAAAACTACTCCCAAGTCAAGGCCGGCGATCCGACTGGTCTAGCCAAGCAATAATCTCTCCACCAAGTCTTAGCAGATCCAGACAAGCAAAATGTAGCAAAATCGACCCCAATGGTCTCCACAATGCCCATGTTTTTGAGAACCTCGTGGTAGCTGTATAGATAATCCTGGGGATCCTCAGAAGAAGCACCGCTGAAGGTAGTGGTGAAGAGCTTAGTGAATCTGTCCAGTCTCTACAAAGCATCGATGGACATATCCGCTCCATCGCCGATCTGAGCTACCACGCCCGACTGAACTATCCCAACTGGCTGAACTGCTGGATTCTGGATCTGGGGAGCTACTTGCTCCGGAGTATAAGTAGCAGGAGTCTGAGCCCCTCCTCCAGCCTGCGAAGTGAGTGGTGCTACAGGAAGTAAGCCTGCTCGAGTAACACACTCCATGAGGCCCACTAATTGTGACGACCCAAAGGGGTCATCACTTGTTTTCTTACCCATTCTGTACTTCTGAGGCTTGAAAACCTTATTTAAGGTTGCCTCGATTTGCGTAGCCGGAAAGCGTAAATATGAATTTTGTGAGAAAAATGCTAAATTTTGATATTAAATTGAATAAATTTGACTTCGGTCAACATTTTGGGAAAACGGACCCAGATCCGTGATTTGACGGTCCCGCAGGGTCCGTAGGAAAATATGGGACTTAGGCTTATGCCCGTAATCGAATTCCGAGGTCCCAAGTCCGAGAAATGAATTTTTGTGTAAAATTATTTTCTGGAAATAATTAATGAAATTGGAAATGAAATTTGATTAGAACGTATTTGTATCGAACCCGTATTTTGGTTCCGGTGCCCGGTATAGGTCTTATATGTGATTTAAGTACTTTCTGCAAAATTTGGTTGAAAACAGACGTCGTTGACGTGTTTCGGACTTATAATGGAAATTTGATGTTCTATGAAAACTTGGAAAAAATCATGAATTTTTGAGGTTTAATTCGATTTATATGATGTAATTTGGCAATTTGATCGCGCGAATAAGTCCGTAGGATATTTTTGAGGTTGTGTGTATATTTGGTTTGGAGCCCCAAGTGCTCGGGTGAGTTTTGGATAGGCGTCGGAGTGCATTTTTAAACCTTGACAGTTGCTAGTATGAACTGGCCTGCAGGCTTCGCATTAGCGAAGCATGTCTCGCAAATGCGATATCGCAAATGCGAGTGGCCCTTCGCAATTGCGAAGTAAGCCCAGGACAGCCCTTCTCTCAAATGCGAGCATTTCTTCGCAAATGCAAAAAATGCCCAGGATGGAAGCGATCGCAAATGTGAGGTCTGGCGTGTCGCAAATGCGACACATTTTCTTGCAAATGTGAACCACCCTAGATCTTTCAGAGTTCGCAAATGCGAACTCACCTTCGCATTTCCCAAACCTGCAGGGTTCGCAAATGCGAACCCACCTTCGCATTTCCCATATCTGAGGCCTGCATATTTCATACTTAGCCGAATTTGAACTTCATTTTTCATATTTTCTCAAACTCAAACACCCATAGGCGATTTTCCAAGAAATCTTTCTTCTCCAAATCAATTGTAAGTTAATTTCTACTTAATTATTTCAATCATTTGCATCATTTAACTTGTTTTCCACCTAAAATCAATAATTTTCATGGGTAAAATTGGAGGTTTTGTGTAGAACCTAGGTTTCTAAAAATTTGGGGATTTGGACCTCAATTTGAGGTCCGATTTCAAATTAAATTACATATTTGAGTTCGTGAGGGAATGGGTAACCGAGTGTTGGTTCGAACCTCGGGTTTTGAGCTCGTTGGCCTGAGGGGCATTTTGGTTGTTTTACCTAATTTCGCGCTTTAGCTTTTAATTAAATAGTAGAATCAGTTGCTTGATATGTTATTTAGTGTGAATTGAATTGAATAGATTTTGGCCATTTGGAGTCGAGTACTCGTGGCAAGAACGTGGTTGCTAGTTGATTTTAGCCGGTTCGAGGTAAGTATCTTGCCTAACCTTGTGTGGGGGACTTTCCCTTAGGATTTGAGTCTTCTTTGTTGATTGTATTCCTTGTACGCGAGGTGACGAGTGCATGCTCGGATTTATTTGTGGAAAGTTGTCCCTTTTAGGTTCTTAGATCCTTGAAATCACCGAATATGGAGTTGTTCTTCATACGATTGAGTTCCCGGTTATTAGTTTCACCCCTACATGTCTTACTTGGAATTTAGTTGCACTTTTTGGTGTATTCTTGTTGCCTAATTGACTTTTACTTGTTAAACTGTAGACATTTACCCTTCTATTGTCACATTATCATTCCTAACTACTTGTCTTTATTTGGAAAGCATTATTTCTATCTCTCATGTAATTAATTGGTCTTCATTGGAAAGAAGTTAGATATCCCATGTTTAGTTGATATTTTCCTTAATTGTAATTATTTGATTCATGTTAACTTCCTTGTTGTTGAACCGAGTATTATGGAGTCGTTGTTTCGTATTATTTCTCCCTTGTCGAGTTGTTCTTGTTGCGCTTAGTAATTATCTGTTACAGTTATTCCTTGTGAGCTAGTTGTACCGTCTTTTGGTGAATGGAAGTACCTTTGTTGATTCCCTTGCTTTGTTCCTGTATATATTGTCATTTATTGTGTTGTATTGATATTGTTGATTCACGAGGTTTCTGCCGTGCGATTATTGATATTGTTAGGCACGAGGTTTCTACGGTGCGGTTATTGATATTATTGATGCACGAGGTTTCTTCCGTGCGGTTATTGATATTATGAGTCACGAGGCTTCTGCCATGTGGTTATTGATGTTGTGATGCACGAGGTTTCTGCCATGCGATTGTTGTAGAGGGGTTGCACGAGCTCTTTACCGTGCTACTGTTGCTATTGATATATTGCACATGAAGCGTAATAAGGTGGGATATGTTCATATGCTTATATGTGGGTTACGCATGTGGCGAAATAAGGTGGGAAATATTATGATGCACGTGTGGCGAAATAAGGCGGTTCTTATTATGTTATTAAATGCACACGTGGCGAAATAAGGTGGGCTATGTCAGGGGTTGATTGCAAAGAATCGTGACGACATGTAGAGGCATTCCTATTTTATTTAATATTGTGATTGTGGGTTACTCACCTGTATGAGTTTTATCGCTTGAATGTTGCGGGGAAACGTCGTACGTGCGGTTCGTTCTCCTTTTCATGTTTACTAGTTGGTAGAATTCTTGTTAGAACACTTGCACCAGCATACACGCAGTTGAACACTCCTATTAAAGGTGAATTCCTCCTGATTTCGTTAAGGATGGAGGTGCGCCCTCATTTATCCATTATATATATGAGAGTGGCCCTAGTTAGTTAGTTAGTTGTCCGCATGACTGTGAGACTGATGGGGCATAGGATGCAAAGTGTTAGATTTCAGATGCTGGGATTTCGTGAGTTGTGGTTTGTCCGGGATTTTGTAAATTTGTAGAAGTAGTTGAATATGACCTTATGTGAATATCATCGTAGGATCTAATTTGTTGCTTTGTTTTCCCCTTACTGTGTTATGACCTTTGGATATGGATTGTGTTTCTGTCGTCGTCTTGTATTATCATTTTTCTTATATTTTTGTTGTTACTTGTTGTTCTTTTCCCTCATCGTGATTGCAGCATTGTTGGTAATTTTGTGCAGGATTTACATATATATATATATATATATGTACCATTTCTGTTGTCCCATCATTATATTGTTACTTAACTGTTCCTCGTCACTACTCCACCGAAGTTAGTCTTGATAGTTACTGGGCACCGCTATAGTGTGCTCATACTACTCTTCTACGCATTTTTGTTGTGCAGATCCAGGTACTTCCACTCAGTTCTGTCAGCCTTGGGAAGAGGCTTTCGGTAGAGACTTTGAGGTATATCTGCTACGTCCGCAGACCAAAGAGTCCCTTTCCAGCTTTCTGTAATAAGTATAGTCATTCGGTATTTATCCTTGTTTTGACATTCTTGAGTTAGAGCCTCTTATGTATCCCTTAGCTTGTGATTTGTGAGATTCCGGGTTTTGGGAATTTTTGTTAGCTTCAAGAGATGTGATTGTATATGCCAAGTGGCACCTTAAACACATGGTTATTTACTAAATTAGTTTTAATTATTTCTTCCGCAATTTTATGGTTTATCTTCCGCATTGTTAGGCTTACCTAGTTGTAGGGACTAGGTGCCGTCACGACATGTTCACAGAGGGAGAACTGGGGTCGTGACAAGTTGGTATCAGAGCTCTAGGTTCATAGGAGTCACGAATCACAAGCCGGTTTATTAGAGTCTCGTAGATCGATACGGAGACGTCTGTACTTATCTGCGAGAGGCTATGTAACCGTTAGGAAATCCACTTCATTTGATTTCCCTGTCATGCGAGATTTTGACATTCACAATCCTAAACCTGTGTCTTCTAGTCTCTCACAGATTGTGAAGAAACGTACTACCCGAGGCGATCAGGCACCCGCTCCCCTTGCTGCAGCCATCGGAGTTTGGGGCCGGGGTAGAGTTCGAGGATGCGCACGTAGTGCAGCGATAGCACCTGCGCGAGCGGCCGCCAAGGTACCACCTGCAGATCCAGCCCGAGTCCAGGCACCTAACACGCCTACAACTACTACTACTCCAGCCCTTTAGGAGACTTTGGTACAGTTCATGAGCATTTACACCACTTTGGCTCAGGCAGGATTGCTTCCCCTTGCTGCAGCCACATCCCAGGCCGGGGGAGGAGCACAGACTCCCGCCGTCCGCAATCCTGAGCTGCGAGCGGATGTTGGGCAGGTCCTTGAGATTATCCATGCACCGCCTGCGTCACCAGTTCAGCCCGAGGGCATGGCAGTGACTTCCGAGCAGGAGCAGAAGAGGCTAGAGAGGTTCAAGAAGTATGATCCTCCGGTGTTCAGTGGATTAGCATCAGACGATGCCTTGGGGTTTCTTGATGAGTGTTACCCATTCTCCGTACTATGGGTAGTTCTAGATCGAGCGGGGTTTCTTTCACTACTTTCCAGCTTCGAGGAGCCGCCTACAATTGGTGGCGTACCTATGAGTTAGATAGCCCAGATGAGGTAGCTTCACTGACTTGGACCCAGTTTTCAAATATGTTCCTGAGAGAGTTTGTTCCTTAGAGCCTCAGGGATACATGTCGCGCGGAGTTTGAGCATTTGCGCCAGGGTGCTATAACTGTCTCGGAGTATGATGTCCGTTACACCAGTTTGGCTAGACATGCCTCAGCCTTGGTTTCTACTGTTCGCGAGAAGGTTCACCGGTTCATTGATGGGCTTATTCCTAGCATCAGGTCCAGTATGGCCCATGAGTTGGAGATGGATATTTCGTATCAGCAAGTGGTGAACAGTGCTAAAAGGATAAAGGGTATGCATGCTAGAGAGAGGGGGGACAGGAAGGGTCATGAGAGAGAGAGAGTAGACGAGAGTAGGGGAGAGAGTTTGAGGAGGCGAGGAGGCCTCATAGACCGGTGAGATATACTTGTCCTTATTTTGGAGGCAGGGTGCATCATGGTAGAGGTTTTGCGGGTCAGCCAGTTCAATTCGCGCTTCAAGCTTTGCATGGTGACTCAGGTGTTCATGGGTCACAGAGTACCCATACCGCACAGTTCCCACCGCCTCGTCAGCAGAGAGGGTGCTTTGAGTGTGGAGATACTAGCCACATGGTCAGAGATTGTCCCAGACTTTGGACTGACTTATCACGGCGAGGTATTCAGGCAGGTAGAAGGCGCCCAAGAGAGGGAGGCCCGGCTTGTTGATGTGTCTCATATAGTAGGTTTGAGGCCGGTGCGCCAGCTAATGCCGTCCAGGTACGAATTCAGTTTGTTATAGAGGGCACTATCTGTGGTTCATCACAGTTCTGCTTATCGGGGTGAGTACCCTTATTTGTTGTCCCACTTATGGGTGTGTTTCATGATTTGTACTATGTTTATGTGATTATCCTGTTGGGAGGTTCTACGAGTGATAGCCGTATCTATCGTCTGTTTTTAGCTATTGTCAAGAGTTATGAGGCTAGTAGTAAATTCATGTTGCCTGTTTCGGTAGGTTTGATATGATTTCTGAGTACTCTTGGTTACGAGCTGTGATTTCTATGATCCACCAGTGTGGGAGCCAATCTGTATTGTGAGTTGTAGACGGAATTGATCTAATATGAGTCTCTAGATGGGTTGATGTATGCCCTACTTGTGATTCAGTGTTGAGGGTGGGACCCTCGTGATTTTAGGTGATTTGATATGTTGAGACCGGACTGTGTACCGCGGTGAGGGTTAAATCAGTATGAGATCCTTGTGAGTCTTTTATATACTTTCATTCTTTCTTGTTAGATGTTTTGTATATTTTGTGTTTTAGAAAAATTTGTGCTAGTTTGACTTGTTTGATAGTTCCCTTACGTGTTTCCCTTCCCATATCCAGTCATTTTCGTTCTATGCTTCGTGAGTTTAGCTTGTGGGGCGTGTGCCCGTTGGTATTAGCAGGGATTTGGTTAATTGGATGGTTTGAGCCGGGAGAGGCTCGGTTGTTGGGTACAGATTTGGTTCAGGATAGGTTTCGTTCGACTCAGTCTAGGCAAAAGAGTGATGTAAACTACAAGGTTCGAGATGTGGCAATTATGGTTGGTGAGCGGGTATTGCACCGAGTGTCGCCTATGAAAGGCGTGATGAGATTTGGAAAGAAGGTCAAGCTTAGCCCTAGGTTCATTGGTCCGTTTGAGATTCTTGATCGAGTGGGAGAGGTGGCTTATAGACTTGTATTGTCGCCCAGCTTATCAGCTGTGCATCCAGTTTTTCATGTATCCATGCTCCGGAGGTATCACGGCGACCCAGCCCACGCATTAGATTTCAGCACTGTCCAGTTGGAGAAGGACTTGTCTTATGAGTAGAAGCCGGTAGCTATTCTAGACCGGCAGGTTCGTCAGTTGAGGTCCAAGAGTTTTTCCTTCTGTTCGTGTCCAGTGGAGAAGTCAGCCTCCTGAGGCATCGACCTGGGAGTCCGAGTCTGACATGCGGAGCCATTATCCTTATCTTTTTCCTGACTCAGGTACTTCTTTCTTTTGTCCGTTAGAGGACGAACGGTTGTTTTAGTGGTGGAGGATGTGACGACCCAAAGGGGTCATCACTTATTTTCTTACCCATTTTGTACTTCCAAGGCCTTGAAAACCTCATTTAGGGTTGCCTCGATTTACGTGCATAGTCTGGGAGCGTAGCTGGAAAGCTTAAATATGAATTCTGTGAGAATAATGCTAAAATTTGATATTAAATTGAATAAATTTGATTTTGGTCAATATTTTGGGAAACCGGACCTGGACCCGTGATTTGACGGTCCCGGAGGGTCCGTATGAAAATATGGGACTTAGGCGTATGCCCGAAATCAAATTCCGAGGTCCCAAGTTCGAGAAATAAATTTTTGTGTAAAATTGTTTTCTGGAAATAATTAATGAAATTAGAAATGAAATTTGATTAGAACGTATTGGTACCAGACCCGTATTTTGGTTCCGGCACCCGGTACAGGTCTTATATGTGATTTAAGCGCTTTCTGCAAAATTTGGTTGAAAACGGACGTCGTTTGACGTGTTTCGGACTTAAAATGGAAATTTGATGTTCTATGAAAACTTGGAAGAAATCATGAATTTTTGAGGTTTAATTCGATGTATATGATGTAATTTGGTGATTTGATCACGCGAATAAGTCTATAGGATATTTTTGAGGTTGTGTGTATATTTGGTTTGGAGCCCCGAGGGCTCGGGTGAGTTTTGGATAGGCGTAGGAGTGCATTTTTAAACCTTGAAAGTTCCTGGTATGAACTGGCCTGCTGGCTTCGCATTTGTGAAACCTGTCTCGCAAATGTGATATTGCAAATGCGAGTGGCCCTTCACAATTGCGAGGTAAGCCCACGCCGGCCCTTCTCGCAAATGCGAGCATTTCTTCACAAATGCGAAAAATGCCGATGCTGCCAGTGATCGCAAATGCGATCGTTATGTCGCAAATGCGAGGTCTGGCCTATCGCAAATGCGACACATTTTCTCGCAAATGCGAACCACCCTAGATCCTTCAGATTTCGCAAATGCGAACTCACCTTCGCATTTCCCAAACCTACAGGGTTCGCAAATGCGAACCCACCTTCGCATTTCCCTCATATGAGGCCTGCATATTTCATACTTAGCCGAATTTGAACTTCATTTTTCATATTTTCCAAGAAATCTTTCTTCTCCAAATCAATTGTAAGTTAATTTCTACTTAATTCTTTCAATCATTTGCATCATTTAACTTGTTTTCCACCTAAAATCAATGATTTTCATGGGTGAAATTTTGGATTTTGGGTAGAACCTAGGTTTCTAAATATTTGGAGATTTGGACCTCAATTTGAGGTCCGATTTCAAATTAAATTACATATTTGAGTTCGTGGGGGAATGGGTAACCGAGTTTTGGTTCGAACCTCGGGTTTTGACCTCGTTGGCCTGAGGGGCATTTTGGTCATTTTACCTAATTTCGCGTTTTAGCTTTTAATTAAATAGTAGAATCAGTTGCTTGAGATGTTATTTAGTGTGATTGAATTGAATAGATTTGGGTCATTTGGAGTCGAGTACTCGTGGCAAGAACGTGGTTGCTAGTTGATTTTAGCCGGTCCGAGGTAAGTATCTTGCCTAACCTTGTGTAGGGGATTGCCCCTTAGGATTTGAGTCTTCTTTGTTGATTGTATTCCTTGTATGCGAGGTGACGAGTGCGTGCTCGGATTTATTTGTGGAAAGTTGTCCCTTTTAGGTTCTTAGATCCTTGAAATCACCGAATATGGAGTTGTTCTAGATATGATTGAGTTCCCTGTTATTAGTTTCACCCCTACATGTCTTACTTGGAATTTAGTTGCCCTTTTTGGTGTATTTTTGTTGCCTAATTGACTTTTACTTGTTAAACTGCAGACATTTACCCTTCTATAGTCACATTATCATTCCTAACTGCTTGCCTTTATTTGGAAAGCATTATTTATATCTCTTATGTAATTAATTGGTCTTCATTGGAAAGAAGTTAGATATCCCATGTTTAGTTGATATTTTCCTTAATTGTAATTATTTTATTCATGTTAACTTCCTTATTGTTGAACTGAGTATTATGGAATCGTTGTTTCGTATTATTTCTCCCTTGTCGAGTTGTTCTTGTTGTACTTAGTAATTCTCTGTTACGGTTATTCCTTGTGAGCTAGTTGTACCGCCTTTTGGTGAACGGAAATACCTGGGTTGATTCCCTTGCTTTGTTCCTGTATATATTGTCATTTATAATGTTGTATTGATATTGTTGATGCACGAGGTTTCTGCCGTGCGATTATTGATATTATTAGGCACGAGGTTTTTGTCGTGGGGTTATTGATATTGTTGATGCTCGATGTTTCTTCCATGCGGTTATTGATATTGTGAGGCACGAGGCTTCTTCCATGTGGTTATTGATATTGTGATGCACGAGGTTTCTGCCGTGCGATTGTTGTTAAGGGGTTGCATGAGGTCTTTGTCGTGCTACTGTTGCTATTGATATATTGCACATGTGGCGTAATAAGGTGGGATATGTTCATATGCTTATATGTGGGTTACGCATGTGGCAAAATAAGGTGTAAAATATTATCATGCACGTGTGGCGAAATAAGGCGGTTCTTATTATGTTATTAATTGCACATATGGTGAAATAAGGCGGGCTATGTCAGGGGTTGATTGTAAAGAATCGTGACAACCTGTAGAGGCATTCCTATTTTTTTTAATATTGTGATTGTGGGTTACTCACATGTATGAGTTATCGCTTGAATGTTGCGGGGAAACGTCGTACGTGCGGTTCGTTCTCCTTTTCATGTTTACTAGTTGGTACAATTCTTGTTAGAACACTTGCACCAGCATACACGCAGTTGAACACTCCTATTAGAGGTGAATTCCTCCTGATTTCGTTAAGGATGGAGGTGCGCCCTCGTTTATCCATTATATATATGTGAGAGTGGCCCTAGTTAGTCAGTTAGTTGCCCGCATGACTGTGAGACTAATGGGGCACAGGATGCCAAGTGTTAGATTTTAGATGCTAGGATTTTGTGAGTTGTGGTTTGTCCGGGATTTTGTAAATTTGTAGAAGTAGTTGAATAAGACCTTATGTGAATATCATCGTACGATCTGAGTTATTGCTTTGTTTTCCCCTTAGTGTGTTGTGACCTTTGGATATGGATTGTGTTTCCGTCCTCGTCTTGTATTATCATTTTTCTTACATTTTCGTTGTTACTTGTTGTTCTTTTACCTCATCGTGATTGTAGCATTGTTGGTAATTTTGTGCAGACTTTACATATATATATATATATATATATATATATATATATATATATATTT
>MU730372.1:71438-96710 GCA_026770625.1 Nicotiana glauca
AAGTTGTATCACTTTACTCATTTATGATTAAATAATTTTCAAAGGAAGTGAATTGGGTTAGTTGGCTGGCCTTGTCTTCACGAGAGGCGCCATCACGACCAGTGCAAGTTTGGGGCGTGACAACAATGCAATAAAATACGAAATTTTAAGAAGTAAAGCGGAAGTCAACAAATATACAACTCAAGGCTACGTCTATGTAAGGCCCCGGAAAATTTTGCTAAGAAAACTATGCTTCGTGATGCTATATAACCTAGTTATGATATTTTATGTGCTATTAACACAGTGGACATCAATTTGACTTGGTAAATAAGTGTACAAGTCTTGTGGTAAGTAACTTGGGGTCCAAGTAAGGGCCTAAGTCCAAGTCAAAATGGAAAATTTCATAATAGGCTAAAATTTCAAATGGATTCGCACAAGGCTCCAATTTGAACGAGCATATCTAAATATTTATGAGGTTTTATGTGATTAACAACCTATCATATGAAAGGTATTTGAGTCTAGTTTCCAACTCTTCAAACCGTTTGTCATTTGGACATTCCTACCCAAAGTTATGACCCAATTACCAAAGGCTGGAAAAAATGCGATCCTGTGTCAGATTTGCGATCTCAATGTCCATTATGCGGTCCGCATTTTTGATCTACGATCGCAAATCAGGTCGCAAATTGGACCAGTGTAGCCCAGTTTTGAACGCCGATTTTGCGGTACATTATGCGGCCAGCATTCACGTTCTGCGGTCCATTCTACTATAGCAGACTTGACATCGGAGGGTTAATTTTCTAATTTTTATAACCCGACCCCATTTTAATATATAGCCTTTGGGGCTTCATTTGGGGTCATTTTCTACTGATTTTTTAGAGAGGTGAGAGCATTTTTTGAGAGAGAAGGAGGAGCCCAATATTTAAATTATCCAAATCTTGCATCAATCTTCAAGAATCAAAGAACCCAATCGCAAGTTCTTCATCTAAGAGGTAAGATTCCATACCCTAGGGTTTAATTTTGAGTTTGGGGTATAAGATGAGTTATTGAGGTATGATTCATGGATGTATTAGTATTTTATATACATGCATGTACAACTTAGGTTTATGGGTTAGGGAATGAAGAAAATCTTGAAAAGGGGATTTGAAATCAAGATGCTCAATTAGTATTTGATAGAATGCTCAAATGAGCTAGAATTATGAATATCCTCCTAATTTTTGTTCAATTTTGCTATGTCCCCAAAATAGATTGAAGTTGCTAGAATTTCTGAAATATCGTAGTAATTAAAGAAAAGCTCAAGAAAGGTATGTATGGCTAAAACTCCCTTTTCTTAGAAATTGAGCTCCCATGGTGCCCCTGCGTATGTTGTAAGTACGGAATTTAATTTATGTAGTATTCATTATTTCAAAGGATTTGGGTGTTTCAAGAACATATGTGAAAGATGTACCTCAATGTGTTTAATATGTTATTCTTGGTAAATGAGGATATGTGAAAAATGGGAACTATGTGCTAAAATGTCTAGACTTCAAGTCAAGTTTAAATTGAGATTGTTATACCAAACTATGTGAAATTCTCTATGTGTAGAGATGTTTAAAGTAATCAAATGAATTTGGGAAATAGAGTATGGCCAACGTGCCGAGAACTTGAATTATAACTGTACCTGGTGATGTCTATGACATATGGAAATATGAAACAAATTATAAAATGAGCCTCGACTTTGCTTTCAATAAATGACTTCAATAACAAAGTTCCTAAAGGCTTTATACACAATTTATGCCATAAGTGGTTATTCGAGACAATGTCTTGCCTTGTGAGTACATCCAATGTGATCCGAGTTGTTACGTACTTCGATGTTGAAATTGTATATTGTCATGATTGGAAAAGAATGATTCAAGAATAATTGGTGTAATTTCTTGTTTATGCCTTTGATGTGTTTTTATTACGGGTTGGTGTATCCCCTCTATTGATTTGGAAGAATCCATTATGTTTAAGGTTCCATTGTCAAAAAACTTGAGGTGTATGATTTCTGAGATATTGTATATGCCGAGGATTCATGGTTCCTCTCATGTGTATTTGACATCTTGAATTAAATGGCTTGTTGTTGAAATTGATATTGACATGAAATTTGTGGAAATGATATGAAATGTGGGAAATAAGAGATTGAGTTATAAAATGTGGCCTAGTGTTAAGTATGTTGTAATGATGGTGTCCCTATGTGCCAATTAATTGATATGTGAACCTATGGTCGGGCTATAAAACGCATAGGTGTATAATATAATATGGGGGACCTATGGACGAGCTATGAAACGCATAGGTGTATACTATAATATATGGGACCTATGGACGGGCTATGAAATGCATAGGTATATAATATAATATGTGGGACCTATGGACGGGCTATGAAATGCATAGGTGTATAATATAATATGTGGGACCTATGGACGGGCTATGAAACGCATAGGTGTATAATATAATACGTTGTGTGAACCCTATGGACGGGCTATGAAACGCATAGGTGTATAATTTGATATGTGAACTCATTGGACGGGCTATGAAACACAACCTAGAGGTATGGAAATTTATGTGAAAGCTATGTGATCCCTTTTATTTGATAATGTTGTGATCATTTAAAGTGTTTGAGTTTCACTTGTGATTTCTTTATTCTTGTTTGATAGTTCCTTCTAATTAGATGGTGTTTAGTTATACATACTAGTGCTATTCAATGGCACTAACGTCCCTTTTGCCGGGGGTGCTACATTCGTGTTATGATTGTAGGTGGTTCCATAACAGGCAATGTTGGTCGCAGCCAGTGATGCATCTTCCTTTCAGCTGAGTTGGTGAGCCCCACTTCATTTCGGGGCCCTGTACGATTGTTTATCATGTACTTTGTATTTAGAAGTATAGCCGGAGCCTTGTTGCTGGCATTTCTACATTATTCTTCAGTTATATTTAGAGGCTCCGTAGACTATTGTGGGTGGTGGTTGATGTTGGGAGTCCGGACTAGAAATGTTGGTACTTGATAAGCATGTTTTTCATTAAATTTGTAAACTTGTAATATTTTGAAAACTAAATGAAGCAATTAGCAAGAATAAAATGAGGGTTGCTAATGACATATTTCTTTGTGTTTTATTAAATGGGATAATATCCCCTCTTTATTATGAACTAGTTTGGATAGAATAAAACATAGCAGGTTTGCTCAGTCGGGTTTACTCGGTTGACCGTCGGTCGCGCTCCTCGAATTTTGGGGTGTGACAGTCTATTACAACTTTTAAACTTCAATATCCCAAAATCTGGTGTCACAATGTCACAGACTGTCTAAGAGTTTCTAAATACAAGGTCTGAAGAAAATACATAATATTGTTTCTAAACAAGGATAAAGGAAACAGGAAATGGGATAGAGGGGGACGCCAAGGCCTGCGGATGCCTGCAGGTCTACCTTGGGTCTCCGAGTGGACTGAAGGAAGCCCTCCAACTACTGTCCGAATGCTGCTCCGAGAGCTGTAGTACGCAGTGCAGAGTGTAGTATCAGCACAACCGACCCCATGTGCTGGTAACTGCCTGGCCTAATCTCGATGAAATAGTGACGAGGCTAGGACCAGACTAGCAAATAAATCTATGTAGTTTAAATATATACAGTGGAAAAGGAAATACAGAAATTGCCAGTCAATGTGGGAAAAAGAACATGCTATGGGGGAGATAATAGTTATGAATAAAATCAACAAGTAAGGAAAGAAACAATATAACTTGGATACCAATAATGAATCAATAAATCAATAACTGCACGGCATCACCCTTCGTGCTTTCACTCTCGTTCTTACCAGAATAAAATTATCAAAATGTGCACAGCATCACCCTTCGTGCTTTTACTCTCTTTCCTCACCATATAATCAATAGAATTCGGCACGGAATGGTACATCGTGCGGCACGGCATCACACTTCGTGCTTTGCATTTTCTCATCACAATCATACACGGCATCACCCTTCGTGCTTTACACTCTTTCCTCACAAACAACAATACACGTCATCACCCTTCGTGCTTTATCACTCTTCCTCACCCAAACAACAATCATCAAACAATGGGGTGATGGAATAAACAAGATTATAATAGGAATCCAGGCAAGGGAACAATAATTAAACAATTTAATCCCGGCAAGGGAACAACATCAATAGTATCAACTTCCCGGCAAGGGAACAATCTATAGCTCATTCTCTTTCTTTCACCTTTTACTTCATAACTCACTTTACCACTTGAGACAATGCTCCAAAGGGTTCAATCGTCTTATTTACTTTCAGTGTTCGTAATATAACTTGAGTCAATTCTCCTCAATGTTCAAAGGTCACAATTTCTTTCACAAACTTTCCACAACAATTAGAAATCATCATCAAGACATAAAGGATACAACGGAATCAAGATATTCACAATTTAAAGACTCACGGTCATGCTAGACACCAAAGTATAGATACTCGTCACCGTGCCTATACGTCGTACTCAACAAATAACACATAGCAAATAGGACTTGACTCGTAATCCCCAAGCTAAGGTTAGACCAAACACTTACCTCGATGCCTTGAACACCACTCAAGCGTCAATTATAGCTTTACCCCTTGATTCCACCACCAATCCGCTCGAATCTAGTCACATGTTACTTAATTACATCAATAAGTGCTAAACGAATCAACCCCAATGCATGAAAGTGAGTTTTCCAAAGTTTTACCCAAAAGGTCAAAAATTCACCCCCGGGCCCACGTGGTCGAAACTCGAGGTTCGGACCAAAACCCGATTACCTATTCCCCTACGAATCCAAATATTTAATTTATTTTGAAATCGGATCTCAAATTGATGTTCAAATCCCTAATTTAGGAAAACCTAGGTTCTATTCAAAACACCCAATTTCCCCTATGAAAATCTTTGATTTGAAGTTGAAATCATGTTAAAAGATGTTAAGGAGTGAAGCAAATGAGTTAGAAATTACTTACCAATGTTTTGGAGAAGAAAGGCTGTTTGAAAAATCGCCTCTTATGTTTTTGGGGTTTTGAAAAGTGAAAAATAATTGAAAATCCTGTTTATTTATATCCCTCTGAGAACCCTTGTGTGGACCGCATCAAATGGACCGGGGCCGCACATGTTTACCTGAAGACCTGCAGTTCAGCACCTTGTGCAGACCGCACAAAGCCGATTACGGCCCCACAGCCTTCATCGTGCACCGCACAAAGGCGACCGCGTCCGCGCTGGCCCCTCCGCGGTCGCATGAGATTTCTCGCGGACCGCACTGGAGGGTTCAGAGACCTGCAACTCCTGAACCTACAACATCTGATTTTCTAAGCCTAAGGCATCCCGGAACATACCCAAAACACACCCGAGCCCTCGGAACTCCAACCCAAGTATGAACACCACCTCAAAGACATCTTATGAACATATTCGTGTAATCAAATCACCAAAATAACATCACGAACATCGAATTAAACCTCAAGATCAATAAAATTTATTAAAACTCCTTTTAAACATCATTTTCCCAATTAAGGTCTGGATCACATCAAACGACATCCGTTTTTAACCAAATTTCACAGGAATGACTCAAATCACATATAAGACCTGTACCGGGCGCCGGAACCAAAGTACGTTCCCGATATCATCACTGTCTAATCAGATTTCATTTCAATTTTTCCTTAAATATTTTCAGAAAACAATTTCACTTAAAAATTTATTTCTCGGGCTTGGGATCTTGGAATTCGATTCCGGGCATACGCCCAAGTCCCATATTTTTCTACGGACCCTTCGGGACCATCGAATCATGGGTTTGGGTATGTTTACCCAAAATATTGATCGAAGTCAAATTTATTCATTTTAAAGTCAAAACTTAACATTTTTCACAGAATTTCACATTTAAGCTTTCTGGCTACACACCCGGATTGCACACGCAAATCGAGGTGACTCTAAATGAGGTTTTTCAAGGCCTCGGAGATACAAAATTTAATTAAAATAGGTGATGACCTTTTGGGTCGTCACAATTTGACAAGAAGCTAGCGTACTCGTGAGTTTTCCCGACTTGAGATGTAACGATCTATCTTGTGGGGACCATTTTATATACTCCATTTGAGGACTTTGTGTTTACTATTCAGATGAGGATCGTATCATGTACATATATTTGTTTTCACGGTTTAATTACTATGTTTGTACTTGTCTACTTTTACTGTACTTGATTTATTGGACCACTAGCAAGTGTCGATGTCGATCCCTCGTCACTACTTCTCCGGGGTTATTAGGCTAGATAATTACTGGGTGCGCGTTGATTTACATACTCATGCTACACTTCTGCACTTATTGTGTAGGTATATACTTCTGGTGGTCGTTGGGCGTGCAGCTATTACGGGGACTTTACAGTGAGCTGCATCTCATGTCACGATCCGCAGCACACGAAGTCTCCTTCATGTTCGTTATTGTTATTGTTATCCTGTGTATTTTACATTTTAGACAAATGTTGTATTGTTATGGTACCTCCTAATAGATGCTCATGCACATGTGACACTGGGTTTTAGGGGTTCTTAGTGGATATTCATTTCAGTTTATGATTTATTTATATTCGAAAATTTGGTAAATAAAAGCATAAGTTTCTATGAGTTCCATATTTTATTTTATTTATTTAATGAAATTCCTGATTTTAAAAATTTTAAATGGATAATTTAGAGGAGGTTCTCGCGTTGGCTTGCCCAGCAACACAATTGGGGGCCATCACGAGCTATTATGGAATCTGGGTTGTGACAGCTGTCCTCGGAAGCCTTGCTCCTGGAACCAGGCTTGCTATTTCTTCGACTTCAACGCTAAGTCTTATTTTTCATTTAATTTATTTATCATTTTGGGATCAAATCAGTTCGTTTATCTATAAAACACGCAATAAATTCAACTGTACCGTTTTACGAATAAATAATATTATATTAAAAAAAATTATTGAGCTTTTTTTCATTTTTCTTTTTCACAAACCACCTGGTTGAAAACTGAAAAGTCTGAGCTTGAGGACGATTTTTGTTACGTACTTAATAAATTTCTATAGCTGTGCATACAAACGAACAAAAAAAGAACTTGACGAAATGCAAAATCAAAATAGAGTTCAGTGATCTAATTAACAATTCTATTTTTGGGAAAGAGGTAAGTTCAGCCTTTTTTCTCTTTTTTTTTTTTTTTTTTTTTTTTTTTTTTTTTTTTTCTTTTCCTTCTCATATATTCCCAGGCTCATTTTCACCAGCAAAAGAAAAATTCAATTGGCAATAAGTATTATACTCTTTAGACAAGAGGGGTTGCTCTGATGGTAAGAACCCCCACTTCCAACCGAGAGGTTGTGAGTTCGAGTCTCCCCAAGAGCAAGGTGGGAAGTTCTTTGAGGGAAGGATGCTGGGGGTTTGAAAACAGTCTGTCTATCTACCTTAGGGTAGGGGTAAGGTCTCACTTTTTTTTTGGATATTCTATTTTGAGTTTATCTTTTGCGCGCGTACAACGGTACAAGCGCTGTTATCAAAGGAATAATAAAGAGATAAAAGTACATCTGATTTCTAATATATCTTAATATGAAATGAAAATCTTAAGCACAAGCAAATATAAATTTGCTTCCATTGCCACCTTCCAAAGAAGTTGGTTAATTTCCTTGTTGCTTACTATACTTCCAAGACTTAAAGCATTTTTGGAGTGCATCAATTAGGTAAGTTGTTGTTACACCATCTATAAAATTTATTTTATATTCCAGGACATATGTTGTGTATTCATTTACAAAAAGAAAAGAAAAAAACATCATTATAGTTGTATAGAAAATGAAGAAGGTATCAAGCATCTCGTTCACTCTTATTTTCATGTTCATTTTGTTAGGTTAGGTTTCTTTGGTCAGCCGCACACCAAAGGATGTGACGGTTCGAACCCGTGACTTATACAACATGAACTTTTTTATAGATATAATAGTAGTGGCATGGAAAAAAAATCTACATACTTAATTTCTATATATTGTCAATTAATGTATTTAATTATTGATCTTAACATTTTTTGTGGTTTTATACAGGATCACCGTCATGTATGGTGTTGGGACAAGGACAAAAGTGTCAAACTGTTAAAGATTGTGAAACCTTGTTTTGCATACGTGAACATCTAGTTTGTTTACAAGGGACTTGTATATGCAACGAGTCACCAAAATACATCAAAAGAGATAGTTTTTTAAGGACGAATGAAGCTTCTTGCAAGCAGGATAGTGATTGTAAAAACAGTTGTGGTCCAAAGAGTTTATCAAATTGTATTGCTGGAGTTTGCTTTTGTACTGCCCCTACTGGATGTTAAGAGCAAAAATTAAGACATGATGATAGCATGTGTAAGAGTACTGGCCTTTTATCTTAGTGTTTGAGTAAATTAGATAATAAGAAATAATTACAGTAGTAATTATCATTCTTCTGCTTATTCCACTCTCTCCCCTTGCCTCATTCCTTACCTAGTTCCCTTCTATCCCTCGATAATGTTTACTCTATTAATATATTTAACCTATAGCAGTAAGTAACCGGCCTATATTCTACGTTATTAATTTTACTTTTTATGGTCAATTGCTTTTGGGTGGTAGAGGGGGAAATTAGTAAAATGTTAGTATTTGAAATTTGTTTTTTTATCTTATCTAGTTATAAAGCTTTTCCTTGTATTATACGTTAGTATTAGTGGTGGCAAAATGGATAAAAATAATAATTATCCATCCACACCATTCACTAAAAAATGAATTGGATAATAAACTTTTCAAAAATCGGTCAAATATGAAGAAAAAAAATCCATATTATTCACCTAAAAAATGGATAACCAATTGATAACGAATGAGTTTAACTTTTACTGTTTTACATTTGCAAAGACTCAAAAGTTCCTCAAATTTAGGAGTTTACGAATTCTCACAAAAGTAATCATATTCAAAAAGAGTAAACATTTTATATCCTTATTAAATATGGGTTGATCGTATATTTTATCTATTTTTTGTATTATCCATTTTCGACTCACCCATATTCGACTTGACCTGCTCGTTTGACACCCCTAATTGCCACTCACGAGAAACCTCTTTACAAGTGCAAATTAATCCATAGAACATCAGCCAAGGTAAAGCCATTTCAATTATCGGAGTACATAATTTGAAAATAGATTTTCAAGGTGTTTTCTATTTAAAACTAGAAAAAACAACTTGGTAATTCAGAAGACAAAAGTATCACCTCCAGCCCAAAATAATGACTAGTGTTCAGAGCAAACGGGTATTATTATCATTTTTCTTGAAATAAAAATACGTGTCAATATTTAAGTTTTATAGCTCAATGTATGTTTAACATATTTAATGAGCGATAGTCAAGAAAAATTAGTGACTCCGTGCCACGATCCGAATTTTTCATCTTCGGGACCGTAATAGCGCCTAACATTGTACTTGCTAGACAAACCAACGTTACGGAATATTACACCTTTTTCCTTTATACTTTTATAATTGAGATTTAACAAGACTAAATCAGCGGAGATAAAAGCGGAAGTACATAATTTAACTGATTACTCATGTGCTATTAACGAAAGCCAAAATAGATACCACCCAGAAACTGTTGTCACAACTCACGAATATTCTATGAATACTACAAATAATGGTTTGAAAGAAAATACATCTATCTCCAAGAAAGTAAAACAAAAATGTAGTAGAGATAGGAGGGGACGTCAGGGCCTGCAGGACTACCTTGGATCTCCTGTCAGAAGTTTCAACAACTGACCTTTTGATCCGTCACTACCAACTCCGATATCTGGACAGAGAGTGCAAAGAGCAGTATCAGTACAACCGACCCCATGTACTGGTAAGTGCCAAGCCTAACCTCGACGAAGTAGTGACGAGGCTACGCGGGGCATATATATATACACACATACATACTATGTTAATCAACAACAGATTAGATATTATGATAATTATAATAATAATAATAATAATAATAACAATAGTAATAATAATAATAATAATAATAATAATAATAATAATATTCCCTCTATCCTAATTTATGTAATGTAGTTCGAATTTCGAGAGTCAAGTGAGTGCTTGTTTGACCACGAATTTTTCATATGCGTTTTAAATATTCGAATTGTTAATTATTGTAATAAAAAGTTGTTAATTATTGTGACATAGTACTTTTTATGTAGTTTATATATATATATACCTTTAAATATAGCAATAACTTGCATTTACATAAATATGGAACCCACGGTTTCTACCAATACTCAGCTATAACCAATCCTTAAGAGAATTTCAACATCACAATAATGAATCTCAGCAGAGAAAGAATACATAAATAACACTTGATGCGGCGCGCATCCCGATCCCACCATATAATTAATGACAGTATAAACATTCACCCTTTTTGCTTCTTGCTGCAACGTGCAACCCGATCCCACCAGTCCACCCTTATTACTCCTCAATACATATCACCTTTATTCCTTCCGTTGCGGCGTGGAACCCGATCCCACCTGTCCACCCTTATTACTCTTTGTTGCGGCGTGCAACCCGATCCTACCAAACAATTACATTTCACCCTTATTTCTTCTGTTGCGGCGTGCAACCCGATCCCAATATATCAGTACCAATCACAACACAAGAACGGGTGTTTCACAATTTAACTCAAAACCTTTCCACAACATTTATACCTCAAATTGTAACAACGGGAGGTCTATGCCATTACGAAATTTCAACAATTAATACTACACAGCAAGACCAACCAAAGTATACCATGAAGTACCAACAAACCAACTTCAACCAATAAGGTAATAAATTGAATCTACGAAATAATTAATACTTCAATAGAAAAAACAACAATTCACATGAAGTAACTAGACATGGAAACATGTATGAGTAAGTAGCAATTAAGTCATGAAACAATATAATAGGGAACGGGGAAGGGAACATGCTAAAATGATAATTTGGTGGCGCATAGGTACTCGTCACCACACCTATACACCATACACATATAGAATTTCACATAGCAATTAAGTCGGGGATCCCTAATTCCTCAAGTCAAAGTTAGGTCAAATACTTACCTCGAGCCAACGGGGATTTCAAAGCTCAATCACCGCTTTAACTCTCGATTCCACCACCAATTCACTCGTATCTAGTAATAATTAACTTAATAACATCAATAAATACTAAAAAAATCAATTCAAATACATAATTATAGGTTTTCCAATATTTTTTCCAAAAAGTCAAAAATCGACCCCGGGCCCACTTGGGTTAGGATCACTTATCATAGTTTTGGGGAAGATTTGGTCTTGGAAAAATCGCCTCTAGGATTCTAGGATTTGAAAAATATTAAGAATGGGTGAAAATCTTGTCTAGGTCCCTTTTTGCATAGTTGCAGATGTCGCATTTGCGACCTGAGCTTCGCAATTTAGAAGCTCGCAAATGCGAGACTGGCTACCTGTCGCATTTCTGCTACTATAGCAAATGCGAACCCCCTTCCCTTACTACTTCGCAAATGCGAATATATATTTGCATTGGCGAACTCTGCTGGACTAGGTCTTCTTCGCAGTTGCGATAAATACCTCGCAATTGCCATGCATGCTAAGCTCGTATTTGTGAAGCCTGATCTCGCAATTGCGAGATCAGAGGCCTGCTACAGATACCAGATGCAACAACAAATTTCTAAGTTCCAAACTCACTCCATAGCATATCCAAAACTCACACGAGCCCTCGAGATTCCAAACCAAACATGCACACAAGTCTTAAAAAATGATACGAACTTGTTCGCGCGATCAAATCGCCAAAATAACGCCTGAAACTACGAATTCAACACCAAAACACATGAAATTTTCAAGATAGATTTAAAGCTTCTATTTTTCCGACCAAATGTCTGAATTACATCAAATCACTTCCGTTTTTTCACCAAATTTCATAGATAAGGTTTAAATATAATAACGGACCTATACCAGGAACCGAAACTAAAATACGGGCCCGATACCAATAAGATCAAATCTTTTGAATTATTATATTTTCAGTCTTATCAATTTTCTTTAAAAATTTATTTTTTGGGCTAGGGATCTCGGAATTCGATTTTAGGCATACGCCCAGGTTCCATATTTTACTACGGACCCTTTCGGACCGTCAGAACACAGATCCGGGTCCGTTTACCAAAAATATTGATCGAAGTAAATAACAATTATCTTTTTAAGCCAAAAATCATCATTTTTTAAAGTTTTTTTACATAAGGGCTTTTTGGATACACGTCCGGACTGTGCATGCAAATCGAGGAGAGATAAAATGAGGTTTTCAACGCCTTGAAACACGGAATCGGATTTTAAAATAGAAGATAACCTTTTGGGTCATCACATTCTCCACCTCTAAAACAATCGTTCGTCCTCGAATGGACATAGAAAAGTACCTGAGTCGGTGAAAAGATGGGGGTATATGCTCCTCACATCGAACTCAGATTCCCGGGTAGCGCCCCAATAGGCTGACCTCTTCACTGCACACGAACCGAAGGATAACTCTTCGATCTCAACTGACGGACCTGCCGGTATAGAATAGCTACCAGCTCCTCCTCGTAGGTCAAATCCTTGTCCAACTGGACAGTGATGAAATCTAACACGTGGGATGGATCGTCGTGATACGTCCGAAGCATGGACACATGAAACACTGGATGCACAGATAATAAACCTAGCGGCAATGCAAGTCTGTAAGCCACCTCCCCCACTCGATCAAGGATCTCAAAAGGTCCGATGAACCTAGGGCTTAGCTTGCCCTTCTTCATAAATCTCATCACACCCTTCATGGGCGATACCCAACGCAACACTATCTCTCAGACCATGAAAGCCACATCACAAACCTTATGGTCGGCATAACTCTTTTTCCTGGACTGAGCTTTACGAAGTCTATCCTGAATGATCTTAACTTTATCCAAGGCATCCTGTACTAAGTATGTAACCAACAACCGAGCCTCACCCGGCTCAAACCACCCAACCGACGATCGACACCGTCTACCATATAATACCTCATAGGGAGCCATCTGGATGCTCGACTGATAACTCTTGTTGTAGGAAAACTCCGCTAATGGAAAGAACTGATCCCAAGAACCTCCAAAGTCAATAACACAAGCGCGGAGCATATCCTCCAAAATCTGAATAGTATGCCCGGATTGTCCATCCATCTATGGATGAAATGTTGTACTCAACTCAATATGCATACCCAACTCACGCTATACTACCCTCCAGAAATGCGAGGTAAACTACGTACCTCAATAGGAAATGATAGTCACGGGCACACCATGAAGACGATCGATCTCACGAATATAGATCTCTGCCAACAGCTCCGAAGAATAAGAAACTGCCACAGGAATGAAATGCGCTGACTTAGTTAGCCTATCCACAATAACCCATACTGCATCGAAATTCCTCTAAGTCCGTGGGAGTCCAACCACAAAGTCCATAGTGATACGCTCCCACTTCCACTCAGGAATCTCAATCTTCTGAAGTAAACGACCAGGTCTCTGATGCTCGTACTTAACCTTCTGAAAATTCAAACACCGAGCTACATATGCAACAATATCCTTCTTCAGCCTCTTCCACCAATAATGCTGCCGCAAATCCTGATACATCTTAGCGGCGCCCGGATAAATAAAATACCGAGAACTGTGGGCCTCCTCTAGAATCAACTCGCGAAGCCCATCCACATTAGGCAGTCAAACATGACCCTGCATCCTCAAAACTCAATCATCTCCAACTGTAACCTGCTTGGCACCTCTGTGCTGCACCGTGTCCCTAAGGACAAGCAAATGAGGGTTATCATACTGTTGATCTCTGATACGCTCAAATAATGAAGACCGAGCGACTATGAAAGCTAAAACACAACTGAGCTCAGAAACATCCAACCTCACAAAATGATTGGCCAAAGCCTGAACATCCAAAGCAATCGGTCTCTCACCGACTGGAATATATGCAAGGCTACCCATACTATTCGACTTCCTACTCAAAGCATCGCACACCATATTGGTTTTCCCGGGATGATACAAGATGGTGATATCATAGTATTTTAATATCTCCAACCACCTTCTCTACCTCAAATTGAGCTCCTTTAACTGAACAAATACGACAAACTCTTATGATCCGTGAGCACCTAACACGACACACCATATAAATAATGCCTCCAAATCTTCAGCGCGTGAACAATGGCTGCTAGCTCCAAGTCATGAACTGTATAATTCTTCTTGTGAATCTTCAACTGCCATGGAGCATATGCAATAACCTTTCCATTATGCATCAACATCGCACCAAGTCCAATATAAGATGCGTCACATATACTGTATAGGGACCTAAACCTGTAGGCAATGCCAACACCGGCGCCATAGTCAAAGCTATCTTGAGCATCTGAAAGCTTACCTAATACTCGTCCGACCACCTGATCGGGGCACATTTCTGGTCAACCTGGTCATCGGGGCTACTATAGATGAAAACCCCTCCACAAACCGACGGTAATAATCTACCAAACCCAAGAAACTCTGGATCTTTGTAGCTAATGTGGGTCTTGGTTAGTCCTTGACTGCCTCAACCTTCTTAGGGTCCACCCGAATACCCTTTGCTGATACGACGTGACCCAAGAAAGCAACTGAACTCAACCAAAACTCATATTTCAAAAACTTGGCATATAAGTGGCTGTCTCTCAGAGTCTGAAGAATGACTCGAAGATGCTGCTCATACTCCTTTTAGCTGCGGAACTAGATCAAGATATATCAATGAAAACAATCACAAAGGAATCCAGATAGGGCTTGAACACCCAGTTCATCAAATCCATAAATGTTGTTGGGAATTTGTCAACCCAAATGACATCACTAGAAACTCATAATGCCCGTATCGAGTCCGAAAGACTGTCTTAGGGACATCAAAAGCCCTAATCCTCAACTGATGGTATCCAGATTTTAAATCAATTTTTGAAAATACTTTGGCACCCTGAAGCTGATTAAATAAATCATCAATCCTCGGCAATGGATACTTGTTCTTGATGATGACCTTATTCAACTGCCGATAGTCTATGCACATCCTCATCGACCCATCTTTCTTCTTTACAAACAACGCTGGCGTACCCCAGGGCGAGACATTAGGTCTTATAAAGCCCTTATCAAGCAAATTTTACAACTGCTCTTTCAATTCTTCCAACTCTCGGGGGCCATGCAGTACAACAGAATAGAAATGGGTTGAGTGCCCGAAGCCAAATCAATGCAAAAGTTAATATCCCTATCGAGTGGCATCCCCGGAAGTTTTGTAGGAAATACCTCTAAAAACACCCGAACATCTAGCACAGAATCCATAAAAGGAACCTCAGCACTAAAATCACGAACATAAGCCAAATAAGCCAAACACCCCTTCTCGACCATAAGCTGAGCCTTCATATAAGAGATAACCCTGCTGGTAGAATGACCAAAAGTCCCACTCCACTCCAATCGAGGCAACCCCGGCAAAGCTAAGGTCACAATCTTGGCGTGACAATCCAATATAGAATGATAAGGTGACAACCAATCCATCCCCAAAATGACATCGAAATCTACCATATCGAGAAGTAGGAGATCTACACTAGTCCCAAGACCCTCAATAACAACTACACACGAACAATAGACATGATCTACAATAATAGAATCCCCTACCGATGTGGACATATATACGGGAGCACTCAAAGAATCATAAGGCATAACCAATATGAAGCAAAATAAGAAGACACATAGGAGCATGTAGACCCTGGATCAAACAGAACTGAAGCATCTATACTACAAACCAGAACAACACCTATGATAACAGCATCGGAGGACTCAACCTCAGGCCTGGCTGGGAAAGCTTAACATCGGGGCTAAGCCCCACCACTCTGAACTATATCTCTGGGACGGCCTCCTACTGGCTGGCCTCCACCTCTAGCAGCCTGGCCTTCACCTATTACGGCCTGACCTCCACCTGACCTCTTGCTGGTTGGGTAGGCGGTGCCAGAATCATGGCACAGGAACTCTGCTGCTACGACAATCTCGGATAGGTCCTCCGGACATGCCCATACTCACCGCACTCAAAACATCCATCTGAATACTACGGATGAGGAAACTGAGACTGACCCTGGTGGGCCGGCTAACCGTGATAATAACTCTGAAGAGGAGGTGCTTTGATGGGAGCTGGCGGTGCACTATAAGCAGGCTACCCTGAAGGAGGTACATAAAGACCAAGACTCCCTAAAGCTCCACGGGATGTCTGAAGTGCTGAATGAAACGGCCTAGGATGATGGCCTCTACCAAAAGTACCTCGACCTCTAGATGAGGTCCCACTGAATCCACCGGAGTGACGAGGCCTCTTGTCAGATCCCTGGACATTCCCCTGAGCTAAAACCATCTCAACTCATCTGGCCACATTGGCTACATCTTGGAAAGAAATCTCACTCCCTGTATCGTTATCCATATGCAATCTGATAGGCTGAGCGAGTCCCTCAATAAACCTCGTCACCTTCTCTCTCTCTCTCTCAATGGTAAGTATAAGAAGAGCATGACGGGCCAAGTCAACAAATCTGGTCACGTACTGAATGACGGTCATAGAACCCTGCTGAAGGCACTCAAACTGCCTCCGATAATCCTCCCTCTGAGTGATAGGAAGATACTTCTCCAAGAATAGCTGAGAGAACTGGTCCCAAATGAGATCTGGTAACCCAGCTGGTCTGGCCAAACAATAATCCCTCCACCATTTCTTGGCAGAACCTGATAGACAAAAAGCATCAGAGTCGACCCCATTGGTCTCCCCATATTCCGTAGAATCTCGTGACAACTATCCAAATAGTCCTGGAGATGCTCTAAAGATTTACCGCCATAGGTAGTAGTGAAAAGCTTGGTGAACCCATCCAATCTCCACACGGCCTAAGAAGACATATTGATCCATCGTCGATATGTGCTATAACAACTGGTGGAACTACCCCAACCGGTTGAGCTGTTGGAGTCTGAAACGGAGGAGCCATTTGCTCCGAAGTGTGAGTAGCAGGAGTCTTTGCTCCTCCCCCAGCCCGAGAGACAACTGGTGCTACAAGAAGTATGTCGACCTAAGTAACACTCTCCATAAGTCCCACTAGACGGACCAAAGCATCTTGAAGTACCGGGGTAGCTATGAACCCCTCTGGAACCTGAGTTGGCCCTACTGGAACGGTCTAGGCCGGAACCTCATCATCAAACTCTACCTGAGGCTCCGCCGCCAGTGTTGCTGCTCGAGCTCTAGGCTGAGCCCTGCCCCTGCCCCAGCCTCGGCCTCGTCATCTGCCCCTCGTAGGAGATGCCACTAGGGGCTTGGGCGGCTAATAAAGCAGTACGTTTCTCGTCATCTATGAAAGAACAGAGTAGAGAGTTCAATTAGCATTGAGATATCAAACCACACGATAGAGATGAATAGAAGTGAAATTGTTCCTAACTCTGTAGCCTCTGGGGATAAGCACAGACATCTCCATACTAATCCCTTAGACTCTACCAAGCTTGTCCGTGAATCGTGAGACCTAGGCAACCTTATGCTCTTATTCCAACTTGTCACGATCCGAATTTCCTACTTTCGGGATCGTGATGATGCCTAAAATTGTACTCACTAGGCAAGCGTTACAGAATATTGCACCTTTTTCCTTTATCCTTTTATAATTGAGATTTAATAAGACTAAATCAGCGGAGATAAAAGTGGAAGTACATAATTTAACTGATTACTCATGTGCTATTAACGAAAGCCGGAATAGATACCACTCAGAAACTGCTGTCACAACTCACGAACATTCTATTAATACTACAAGTAATGGGTTGAAAGAAAATACATCTGTCTCGAAGAAAGTAAAACATAAATGTTGTAGAGATAGGAAGGGACGCCAGGGCCTGCGGACGCTTGCATGACTACCTTGGGTCTCCTGTCTGAAGTATCAGCAGCCGACCTCTCGATTAGCCACTACCAGCTCTGAAATCTGCACAGAAAGTGCAGAGTGCAATATCTGTACAATCGACCCCACATACTTGTAAGTGCCGAGCCTAACCTCGACAAAGTAGTGACTAGGCTACGGTAAGGCATACAATATATATACACACACACACACACACACACTAAGATAGAAAGGAAATACATAACGAAATATAACACTAACTTGCATTTAAATAAATACGGAACCAAGGCTTTCTACCAATACTCAGCTATAACCAATATATATATATATATATATAATAAAAGCAATTTAGTAACATGAACAAGAAATAAAAGCAATTTTGTAAAACATGAACAAGAAATAAAGATAGAGAGAAGGAAGAGATTTTCTTCTTCAATTGTGTGTATTTTCCTATCAATTACAAGATCTTTATATAGGCATAAAAAGTGAAGAAAATATGTCATGGAATATGTCATTGAACATACAAAATCTATTATTAAGAATTTGAGATGAAGATCATGGAAGAAGAGTAGACATCCACCATAATTTGATATTTATCATAACACTCCCCCTTGGATGTCCATAGATAATGTGCCTCGTTAAAACCTTACTAGAAAAAAAACCCTATGGAAAAAAATCCTAGTGAAGGAAAAAGAATACACATGTTTAGAAATACGCCTTTTGGTTGCCTCGTTAAAAACCTTGCAAGGAAAACCAAAGGATGGGGTCATGCATCATTCATATAAAATACTTTCTGTCTTAGTGTATGTATGTATATATATACGTCTGTTTACCAGTTGTAGCTTATGAATCATTCATATAAAATACTTAAAAATGGTAAGTCAGTAGCAAGCATCAAGTAGGTCATGGATACTTGAAAATACCTCTTCTAGTAGTCATACTAACCACTGTTTGCTTTCAAATGATACAATCATAAATAATGAAGTATACTTTCTCAATAACTCAGTTGTTTTTCAAATTTCGAAAAAGTAATTAATCAACCTAGATAAAGATGTAAAGTATTTCTTGTTTTCTTCAAGATGATTTATGCTTCTAATCAGCATGACCAATTTTTTTTTTTTTTTTTTTACTATATGCAAGAGCAAAAACCCAAAAGGAAAAAATATCCATCCAAGTAAAAAAAAATATTAAAAGTGACAAGACAAATTGAAGATAGTTAACACACAAATATGCATAAGACAACTTATATAACATATCCTTGGTTACCATGACATGCATTCTATCAACAATTAACTGCTACTATGATTTTCACATTTAGAACATCGAAAATTTCAATCCATTCATGTGATATAAAAGATGTAATATTAATATGTGCTTATGCAATACATTTGTAGTAAGGAGTTGTGTGCATATGTGATATTAAAGAAATAAAAAGTATAAGATACTCACACCTTCTTACAATTCATTACTTACCATATGTAGTTTCTCTTTACATCTAACCATGAGATGATATGTATGGCTTCTAATTGTAAATTTTCTGGATGTAGGAAAATTTTTGTAGATATATATAAAATTGGTTAGAGACTCGTGCTGATAACGTATTATAAAATAAAAGCAATTTAGTGACATGAACAAGAAATAAAAGTAATTTTGTAAAATATGAACAAGAAATAAAGATAGAGAGAAGGAAGAGATTTTCTTCTTCAATTGTGTGTATTTTCCTATCAATTACAAGGCCTTTATATAGTCATAAAAAGTGAAGAAAATATGTCATGGAATATGTCATTGAACATAAAAAATATGTCATTGAATATGTCATTAAGCATTTGAGATGAAGATCATGGAAGAAGAGTAGACATCCACCATAATTTGATATTTATCATAACTATATATATAACTATAACTATATATATATATATATATATATATATATCCCACAATAGTTTATACTAAGACAGAAAAGAAATACAGAACAAAATATAGCAGTAACTTACATTTAAATAAATACGGAACCCAGGCTTTCTACCAATACTCATATATAACCAATTTTTAAGAGAATTTCAACATCACAGAAATGAATCTCAGTAGAGAAAGAATACATAAATAACACTTGATGCGGCGCGTGATGTGCCGGAGAATTTCGGCACATTTCAATACTAATTGCTTAGATTCTAGCTTGTTTTAATGCAATTATAACTAATACTTATGTAGATTTGTTGTTCTTACAGCACAAAAGGAAGGAAAGACCAAGGATATGAAAATTTGAGCAAAAAGAGAAGAAAAGAGCATAATATTGCACAAGTGCAACTCTGCGGACCATTCTGCGGTCGCAGATCACACATGCAGACCGCAGAGTTGATCTCAAATCGCAGAAAATTACAGAGTCTGGAGCTAAAAATCATGTCAAGAATGCGGCGCAATCTGCGATCGCAGAATCAACATGCGGACCGCAGATGTGTCGTAGAATGAACAAGAAGAAAACTCAGGGTCAGGATGCGATGCAAATCTGTGGTCGCATAACTCAAATGCGGACCGTAGAATGGAACTGCGATGAAGGCCTGACCACTAGGGTTTTGGATCTGCGAAGAAGCTATTCAAAATGCGGACCACAGACCTGTTATGCGACAAGTCTGCGGTCGCAGACGTGACCTGGAAGGGTAAATTTGTCCATCTCTGACCCGAAATTGGTCCCCCGATAAATAGTTTTAAGAGACTTTTGTGGGATCATCTTGTCTACTTTTTACACTACATTCCAAGACACAAATATTCTATCTTTTTGGAAGCTTTTGGGTGGAAGATTCTCTCCTTTGTAAGCATTTTATGACATTAAATACTCTTTGTCTTTTGTATTTTAGTATGTGTAGCTAACTCTAAATACTAAGGTTGTGGACCCTAAATGGGTGTTATGTTAATGGGTGTTTGACATTGAATATATGTATAATGGTTGGTTGATATCTATTTACTTCTTGTTCTTCATTTATTGTTGGTGGTTGCAAACATTAACACAAGCCATTAAATTCTTGCTTTACTTGGGAAAGTGGGTTAGAACTTGGTAGAAGTAAATAGCAAAGACTCAAGGCCTTACACCTTGTTTAATAAAATCGCTTAGGGATAAGTGGGTTTTATTTGGCATACATTGATGGTTATGAATTGCAACTCTTTTACATTTGGGAAAATTTAGAAGAGGAAATACTACTCAACTATTGGGAAATATTGGGTAGTTGCTTAGACATCAATTGCATATCAAGAATTGACCATTAGAAATATATCATATTAACACTGATAGCATTACACTTCATTAAAGGGGACACAACCTTGGTTTAATCAATCTCATTAATTATCATATCAAAAATTCAAATATTTATCATTCCAAATCAACTGTCTTCCATACTCTCGATACCATCACTCTACACACCTGTTACTATTAACCGAGTAGAATTACGATCTCAGTCAGGCTACACACTAAGTTAAGTAACCTTTTCACACCTATTCCCTGTGGGATTCGACCCCAACCTTGTTGGGTTATTATATTTGACATCGACCGCCTTACACGAATTATTAAAGTGTAATTTGAGCGTATCAAATTTTGGCGCCGTTGCCGGGGAATACGGTTTTGAAATTACTTATTAGTGTGCGCTTTACTGTGTGTCTAATTCTATTCTATCACACTTTGCTTGTTTTGCTTGGTGTTGATAGGAAAACATGTCTGAATCTAGCGATGACGTTGAGGTAGATCTGGGAGACAATCCCTTTGCAGACATCGAAGAGTACATTGATGATACCAACCCTATTGTACCTCCTAAGGTTGGTGCTGCAACGTTCAAAGTGGAACATGGGTTGATCCTTATGCTCAAAGCAGAGGGGTTCTTTAGAAATTCCACCGATGATGATCCAACACAGCATCTTAGGAACTTTTTGGGAGTGTGTGCGATGCACAAGTAGAATAATGTCTCTAAAGATGCCCTGAGATTGAGATGCTTTAAGTACTCTCTTGCTGGGGATGCAAGGAAATGGCTCCAGAATCTACCACCTAACTCTATTCATTCTTGGCCCGAACTTGTCCGGGCGTTTCTATCCAAGTGGTTTCCGCAAAGTAAACAGTCTGAGTTGCGGGATAAAATCTTCTTCTTCAAGCAAATACCGGGGAAGCAGTTGCATGAGGCATGAGACCGTTTCAAATTATATTTGGTGAGGTCTCCAAACCATGGTTTTCCGAACTCTATGCTATTGGAAAAATTCTACATGGGTTTGGATCCTATGAACCAAGCTATAGCGAAGAATGCAGCTGATGGATCATTCATGGACAAAACATTCGCAAGGGTGACACAAATTCTTGACAAAATGGCAAAACACAATCAAGCGTGGCATTCCGAGGACACCTCAGGTGGAGTGGCATATGGGTCTCCTTCCTTGACCAATTTGATCAAGGAAAATCAAGAGAGGGACCAAATAATTGCAGGATTGGCTACGAATGTAAATGTGTTGACAAAAATGTTCACTGAGAATCAAACAAAGAAGGTGAATGTAGTCGAGGATGTGCAACCCATCTCCAATGAAGAGTTTGAAGAAGCCAACTACATCAACAACCCTCAAGGAGGGTATCAAAGACAACATTATCAGGGTCAAGGGCAACAAAGTCAATGGAGGCCAAACCCGCAAGGGCAAGGAAACCAACAATGGAGACATGACCAAGGCGGCCCAAACCAAGGAAATTGGAACAACAACAACAATTTTGCCAACCGGAGTTCAAACCCTTATGTTCCTCCAAAGGGTCAATATTCGAACCAAGGGTCTTCTAGTGAATCTAAGTTGGAGTCTATGCTCGAGCGGGTGTTGCAAAATCAAGAAAAATCCGACACTTCCATGAGGAACTTGACCGAGGTTGTAGGGTCTCATACCGCCTCCATTCAAAAATTAGAGATGCAAATGAGAGACCTCTCCAAAGAGCAAAATCCAAAGCAAAAAGTTACACTCCCTAGTGACACGGTTGCAAATCCAAGAGGTAGTGGGAGTGGTCAAACTTCTCACATCATGGCGATCACTACTAGGAGTGGGAAGGTGCTAAACGGAGAGGGTGAACAAATGGTTGAAGAAGAAAAGCTTGAGAAAAAGGTAGAGGTTGAAGAGAAAATTGTTGTTATGGTTGAGAAGATTCCGGAAGAAGCAGTAGTACAAAAAGAACACTGGGACGAGGCGAAGGAAGAGGGAAAAGAGACATCAAAAGCTCTTCCACATATTCCTAGACCTCCTCCTCCATTTCCTCAAAGGCTTGCGCGCAAGATTGATGATAGCAAACTTGAAAAGTTCTACGACATCCTTAAGCAACTAACGGTGAACATTCCGTTTGTGGAAGCATTTCAAGAGATGCCGGGGTTTGCTAAATATTTGAAATATTTTATCACCAAGAAGAAGACCACAAAGCATGAGGTGGTAAACATGACTCATCGGGTTAGTTCTATTATTGCCACAACTCCGGTCCAAAAGAAAGAAGATCCGGGAGCTTTTACCATACCATGTACTATAGGGGCGCGTGATTTTGTAAGAGCCCTTTGTGACAATGGGGCTAGCATCAACTTGATGCCATTTGCCATTTATAAGCAAGCGGGATTAGGTATGCCAAGGCAAACAAGCATGAGGTTACCAATGGCCGATCGCTCCATTAAGCGACCGGTAGGAATTATTGATGATGTGCTTGTAAAAGTTGGGAAATTCCATTTGCCCGCCGACTTCGTAATTCTTGATTGTGTGGTTGATAAAGAAATCCCTATCATTTTGGGGAGACCATTCCTAGCCACGGGAAGAGAACTCATGGATTCGTAGCGGAACGAGATTAAATTTAGGGTGAATGATGAAAAGGTTACATTTCACGCAAGCAAGGGTATGAAGTTGCCCCATGAGTATGAGAGCATTTCTGTGATAGAGGTTGTTGATGAGGTGGAAGATGCCATAGAATTGAAAATGGAAGAACAATGCCTTGGTGAGGCATCGGCGGCTATCTTGGTAAATTTTGATGGTGAAGACATGGAGGGGTACATGGAGTCGGTAAATGCATTGGAGGGTCTTGGGTCCTACACTTATACTCCGGCAAAACTTTCTCTTGACTTGGAGAATTGAGCTACACCCCCCGCAAAGCCATCAATTAGCCACCGCAATTAGAGCTCAAACCACTTCCTCCACACCTAAGATATAAATTTCTTGGCTCCAATGATACATTACCCGTAATTGTTTCTTCTTTGTTGAATGATGTGCATGTGGAGAAATTATTGGAAGTCTTGAAGTAGCATAGGCAAGCCATTGAGTGGACAATTGCGGATATCCAAGGAATCCCCGCGGGTATTTGTGAATACAAGATACAATTGGAGAATGACACAAAACCAAGTGTGGAGCATCAACGAAGATTGAATCCGTCAATGCAAGAGGTAGTGAAAAAGGAAATCATCAAGTGGTTAGATGCCGGGGTTGTGTACCCCATTGCCGATAGTTCTTGGGTAAGTCCGGTGCAATGTGTACCGAATAAGGGCGGCATAACCGTAATTGAAAATGACAAAAATGAGCTCATCCCAACAAGAACGGTGACCGGTTGGAGGGTATGCATGGATTACCGAAAGCTCAATAGTGCAACATGCAAAGACCATTTCCCTATGCCTTTTATTGATCAAATGCTTGATCGGCTAGCGGGGAGGTCATTCTATTGCTTCCTTGATGGGTATTCCGGCTACAACCAAATAAATATCGCATTGGAGGATCAAGAGAAAACAACGTTCACTTGTCCCTATGGAATCTTTGCCTTTAGCCGGATGCCATTTGGGTAGTGCAATGCTCCGGCTACATTTCAAAGATGCATGATGTCCATTTTCTCCGACATGATGGAGGATTTTCTAGAGGTCTTCATGGATGACTTCTCGGTTGTGGGTGATTCTTCTGAGCATTGTCTTAACAATCTTAGACAAGTGCTTAAGATATGCGAGGAGACAAATCTTGTGCTAAATTGGGAGAAATGTCACTTCATGGTAGATGAAGGTATCGTGTTGGGGCATAAGATATCGAAGCATGGCATTGAGGTTGACCGGGCGAAGATCGAGATTATTTCAAAACTTCCTCCACCTACTTCGGTAAAAGATGTTCGAAGTTTCTTGGGGCATGCCGGATTTTATAGGCGATTCATCAAGGACTTCTCCAAGATTGCAAACCCCATGTGCAAGCTTCTGGAAAAGGATGCAAAATTTGTGTTAGATGAAAAGTGCCTCAAAGCATTTGATGAGTTAAAGTTGAGGCTCACCACGGCACCTATTATTGTCACACCTGATTGGACTCTTCCTTTCGAGCTCATGTGTGACGCTAGTGGTGTAGATATTGGAGCAATGCTTGGGCAGCGTCATAACAAAGTTCTTCATCCGGTCTACTACGCAAGTAAAACACTCAATGG